>CAMZMU010000075.1:25655199-25822548 GCA_947311845.1 Poa pratensis
GCCAACCTTGACCATCCTCAACTTAGAGGATAACTGCGACGAGCTGTACGTCACCATGAAAGAGAGCTACAAGGCTCTGAAGAAAATGATGAAGGTAAATGATCTTTCGCCTTATAACTGCTTCCCCAGTCCCCAAGCATTAAGTTGTGCTAAATGTGTATTTAGACAACATGATGGTTTTCTGTGATAGCTTTGTAATAGATGGATTATTTCCTTCCAGTCCCCAAGACTATTCCTTGCCTTCAATTAGCTTTCCCTTTCTAAACACATATTGTTTCAGCAGAGTAGCGAACGTCTTACTTCAGACCTTTGGCAATCACTGGTTAACCAGAGGCAGGTGCTGAAGAGGGTAGAAGCCGAAAATCGTGCCAATAAAGGTGAGCACTGTTGTTTTGGCAGCTTTCCTTGTTTTGCGTCTTTGTGCTAAACTCATAATCTTTTTATATGTTTGCAGAGGTTGTTGCGAAGGCGAAGAAAATCGTCGATGAAACTGGCGACATAGAGATTGTTCGCCGCGAAAACACTGCGCTCTTCAAACAGCTTGAGGAAAATCGCCTTACCGCCGAGCGCAACCAAAAAGCAATTGAGGAAAGCGCGGCTGCTGAACAGGAAAGACTGAAAAAAGAGCTGGCTGATACGCAAAAGGCCTTGAAGGAAGCGAAAGAGGCGGCAGAGACGCAAGCCAAGCCAATACTGATTGCATTGGTGACCTACATTCTCAGCTGGAACGCCGCCTTGATGAAGCTTTGGCCGTGGACGAGAAATTTCTGAGTAAGCCAGACACCTTGTTCTTTCCGTCTTTTGAATTTTTCGTCTTTTATGTAAGCTGAAAATTTGCATGTATTTTTCAGTTCCTTTGGGCTTTGGGGAAAAGCTGACAGCTGACACCCGGCTTGACCTCCTGCTGGAATGCGGGGAGATGGTCACGAAGATGCATTCTTCGGCTTTGGCGCTGACACTTGATATCTTCCCCAAGCTTAAAGGTAAAATCAAGGGATTTGTTGATCTTTTGCCGTCTTTCGAAGCTTGTCACGCGGAGATGGTTGAGCGTCTCCGATCAGCTGCCAGAGGCGGATGCAAATTGCTCTTGGGCTAGCAAAGGCTCATCACCCAGAAATTAATCTCTGGCGGGTGACAAAGTGCATGCCCACCAAAGACGGTAATGGCAAAAAGGTTGTGCCTAGTGCCATTTATTCGGCTGTTAGTGGGTTTGCCACCCATGTTGCTGACATGGTCCCAATAGACACCTTTTTTGAGCGAAAGGAGATGCCACCTCGCCCTGAAGATATGTCCAGTGATGAAGCCTCCGAGCAAACATGCATGGGTGACTCCGAAGAGATGGAGGAAGAGGGTGGAGATGACGGCTCTGACAACGAAGCCGAAACTGCTGCACACCAGTCCCAGCCCAGTCCCCTGCATAAGGAAAAACATTTGTATTAATGTTGCCTTTGTGAAGGCACAAAAACTTTATTCATAGCTGGTTGTTTTGTAAAGGCAGTGGCCTTAAGTTTGAACAAGTTTGTCATGTAAAACAGCAGATGTAATATTTTGTAAGCTTTTGCTGTGACTATGTTCCTTATCCGTCTTTAAGTTGTCTGGCTTATGTGTTTTAGCCTTTTCGTATGTTAGCAAAACCCTAAGGCGGAAAACACTTTGCTGGGCAACAGGGTCAGTGACCAGACTGTTTAAACACAGAACCCGTGCCGCCTTTCGGTGCATAGAACATCTACTAAAGCAAGCCAACACATATGCGATCAGATAAATACTCTTAGACGGACGCAAAAAGGTTTTGTAAAGCCGAAAGGCGAAATTATCACGCTAGCACCCAAAGCACTTTGCAAATTCGGGTTGACATTGACAATTTTGGAACTATATCATTGGGAAATAAAAGACGGCGGAAACTATTTGCACAATATATAACTGAACCAAAGACTTTTATTTCATGAACATATGATGTTTACAATAGAATTGCTAAGTGTAAAAAGGACGTAGCTGCTCAATGTTCCAAGGACGCTTTGTCTCTTTGAGCTCTGCTTCTTCGTTCCTTTTCCTTTTGCGGCCTCGTTTCGTCTTCTTTTTGAGATCGCGTAGGTCCACAAGATAATATGCCCCGTTCTTGAGCGCTTTGCTGATAACGAAGGGTCCCTCCCATGTTGGGGCTAATTTGTGCTCCTTTTGCTGAACAAGGCGAAGCACCATATCTCCTTCTCGAAAAGACCTGTGCCTTACCCTTCTACTATGATAGCGTCGCATGTCTTGCTGGTAGATGGCTGATCTTTGGAGTGCAATCTCCCTTTCTTCTTCGAGAAGGTCTAAGCCGTCCTGTCTGGCTTCTTCTGCGTCTGCTTCGACGTAGGCTGCAACACGTGGTGTGTCATGTAGAACATCTGTTGGTAAGACGGCTTCGGCACCATAAATCAGAAAAAATGGGGTGTATCCTGTAGATCTGTTAGGTGTTGTTCTTATACTCCATAAAACAGCAGGCAATTCCTCTACCCATGCTCCTGCGGCTCGATGCAATGGTACCTCGAGCCTTGGTTTAATGCCTTGCAAAACGATGCCATTCATCCGCTCAACCTGTCCATTAGATTGTGGGTGTGCCACGGACGCTAAGTCAAGGCGAATTCCAACATCTTCGCAATATCTAGCCAATTCTCCAACAGCGAAATTTGTTCCATTATCTGTAATAATGCTGTGGGGGACGCCGAACCTTGTTATAATATCAATAACAAACTTGGTGGCTGTTGCCCCATCCACCTTTGCTACCGGCTTTGCCTCTACCCACTTTGTGTATTTATCCACTGCAACGAGGAGATGGGTAAGGCTGCCTCTAGCTGTCCTGAATGGACCAACCATATCCAGTCCCCAGACCGCAAACGGCCAAGTGATTGGTATGGTTCTTAGTTCTTGAGCTGGCATCTTGGGTTGCCTTGCATATTTCTGGCATCCAACGCACGTTTTGACGATTTCATCAGCGTCTTGCTTGGCTGTCAACCAATAGAATCCATGTCTAAACGCCTTGGATACGATAGCTTTGGCAGAGGCGTGGTGGCCGCAACACCCAGAATGGATCTCATTAAGGATATCAACTCCTTCGGCTTGCGAGACACATCTCTGATACACGCCTGTAGTGCTTCTCTTGTATAACTCACCGTTAATGACGGTGTACGCCTTTGCTCTGCGCACCACCTGCCGCCTTAGCACTTCGTCTTCGGCAACTCTTGATCCACCAAGAACTTGATGTAAGGGAGGGTCCAATCTGGGAGCGTTGCGAAGACAGCCACAGATTTTACCGCCTTTGGGTTATCTAGGTCGCCGCCTTTGATTGATGGCTCATAGAGGTGCTCTAAGAAGATATCTGACGGGACTTTTGACCTTTTGGATCCCATTCTTGCTAAGGCATCAGCTGCTTTTTTCGTCTCTCTTGATGTGTTTCACCTCAAATCCTTGAAAGGCCCTTCCAAATTCGTCTATCGTGCGTCGATATTCTGCCATTGTTGGACTTTTGGCATCCCATGTACCATCCAGCTGTTGAACTACCAAGTCAGAATCACCATAGCACAGTAGCCTTGTGACTCCTAGGTCTTTGGCGATATGCATGCCGTGCATAAGTGCCTCATATTCAGCCACATTATTGGTGGCGTTGAAGTGTATTTGCAGAACGTAACACATGGTGTCGCCTTTGGGTGATTTCAGCACTACTCCTGCCCCAGATCCATCAAGCATTTTAGAGCCGTCAAAGTGCATGACCCAATACTCTTCATCAGGAAGAGGCAAGTCATCATCGCTTCTGTCCAATCCGCTATAAAATCAGCTAAAGATTGAGATTTGATGGCTGTTCTTGGCTTGTACTGAATGTCAAAAGCTGCAAGCTCTATTCCCCATTTGGCGACGCGTCCTGTGGCTTCTGCATTGTTGATGATATCACCCAATGGTGCTTTGCTTACCACTGTAATTGGGTGCTCCTGAAAGTAATGTCTTAATTTTCTGGCGGCAAAGAAAACACCATAAGCAAGCTTTTGGTAATGTGGATATCGCTGTTTGGACTCAGAAAACACCTCGCTTATGTAATAAACTGGTCTCTGACTGGGCACATCTTTGCCGTCTTCCAAACGTTCCACAACCATGACAGCGCTTATGACAAGTCCTGTTGCGGCCATGTAAAGCAACATTGGCTCTTGCTCTCTTGGTGATGCCAAGGTTGGAGCGCTGACCAACGTGTCTTTGAGTTGAGCTAAGGCGGCATCCGCCTCTGGAGTCCACTCAAAGTTTTTCGTTTTCTTTAGCAGTCTGTACAAGGGTAAGGCCTTATCGCCAAGGCGGCTGATAAAACGGCTTACCGCGGCTGCAGAACCTGTTAGCCTTTGCACATCTTTGAGACATGTCGGTCTTTTGATGTTCATGATAGCTTTAATTTTATCAGGGTTTACCTCGATTCCTCTTTCAGAAACAATAAAGCCAAGAAGTTTTCCTGCTGGGACGCCAAAAAAGCACTTTCCCGGATTCAGCTTCATGTTGTATTTTCTGAGGTTATCAAAGGTTTCTTTTAGATCGGCAATGAGGTTGCCTCTCTGTCTTGTCATTACTGCAATGTCATCCACATAAGCGTGAACATTGCGGCCTATTTGATCGTGTAGGCAACGTTGGATGCATCGCTGGTACGTGGAGCCTGCGTTTTTTAGCCCGAAAGGCATTGTTATGTAGCAGTACGTTCCAAAAGGTGTGATGAAGGAAGTCTTGATTTGATCAGACTTCTTCATCTTAATTTGGTGATAACCAGAGTAAGCATCCAAAAAGCATAGTAATTCACAACCTGCGGTAGCATCTACGACCTGGTCTATTCGCGGCAATGCGAAAGGGTCTTTAGGACAGGCTTTGTTTAAGCCGGTGAAATCAATGCACATGCGCAAATCTTTCGTGTCCTTCTTAGGTACTAGTACAGGGTTTCCTAGCCATTCTGTATGAACGACCTCTCTAATGAAATTTGCGGCTGTAAGCCGCGCTATCTCCTTTCCTATAGCTCGCTTCTTTTCTGGTCCAAAGCGTCGGAGGCCTTGCTTGACGGGCTTGGCATCTTTGTGGACATTGAGGGAGTGCTCGGCAAGTTCTCTCGGGACACCTGGCATGTCTTTGGGAGACCATGCGAAAATATCCCGATTCTCACGGAGGAACTTGACGAGCTCGCCTTCCTATGCGCTGTCTAAGCTTGTGCCCACGTTCGTCGTCTTGCTAGCATCCGTGTCATCAAGTCTGGCTTTCTTTGAGTTTTCTCCGGCTTTGAAGGTGGCGGCAGACGCCGGGAGAGGCTGTTTCCCTGCTGGCATCTCTGAAAGATCCACCTCCTTCTTGTACTGCTCCAGCTCCTCGGCGCTGATGACGGCTTCTGCTAAGATAGCATTGCCTGCTTCACATTCTTTCGCCTTCTTGTAGTCGCCATGGACCGTGATGACGCCGTTGGGACCAGGAATTTTTAGCTTGCTATAGATATAGCATGGCCTCGCCATGAACCTAGCGAAAGCCGGACGACCAAAGATAGCATGATAGGAGCTTTTGAAAGGTACCACCTCGAAAGCGATGTCTTCTGTGCGGAAGTTGGTTTCGTCTCCAAAGGTGACCTTCAGCACGATCATGCCCATTGAATTGGCCTGTCGTCCTGGAACGATGCCGTGAAACTTGACATCGCTTTTGATCAACTGTGTTTCAGAGAGGTGCATGCGCTTTAGGGTTTCGAGATAGAGGATGTTTATGCTACTTCCTCCATCCATTAACACCTTTGAAAGCCTGCACTTTTCCACGATTGGATTGACAACGAGGGCATAGTTTCCCGGATTCTGCGGTACCCTCTCTGGATGATCTGTGCGGTCCCATGTAATGGGTATTTCAGACCAATTGAGATACTGAGGTACTGCCGGCATTGTTGCATTAAGCTCTCTCCAAACTGCCTTTTCCTTTTTAGCCGACCGAGTGGCAAGAAAAGTGACCATGCTTTCCTGCACTCTAGGGAACTTAGCGCCCTTTTTCTGTTCTTGCTCTGGCTGTTCTGTGCCGGAGGAGCTGTCATCGTTGTCCTTATCCTCTCGCCTTTCTTTTCGCCCTTTACGCTTGAAATTTTTCGGCTTATAGCCAGCTTCAGGGTCTCTCTTGAAATCATTGACAAGGCGGCATTGCCTGTTGGTATGGGTGCACTTGCCCAACTTTATGTGGTGAGCACAAGGTTGATCTTTGATGTCATCATATGTGATCTTGGGAGGCTTTGGCCCTTGGCCATCGTCTCCCTTTTTGCTCTTCCACTTGTTGCCCTGTCCGCCTTTTCCAGAGGCGAAAGCAACTTCAGCTGACGGGCCAGCTTGCTCACCCCCATGGCCTTTGCGTCTGTTGCCGCTTTTCTTCTCTATGTCAATGTCCATACGTATGTTGCCATCTTCTGCACGAGCATCGTCTTCTGCTGCCGCAAAATTGTTTGCACTGTCCAGGAGATCGCCAAGCCTCTGAAGGTTTTGGCTTTGCAACATGTAACGCATCATGTTGCCCCTCTTCAGGCTTTGCATGAAGGCATGGATTGCCTGGTTCTCCGAGACTCCTTCGCAGGCGTTCTTGGTCTCTGTCCATCTTGCGATGAAAGACCTGCTAGATTCGCCTTTGGCTTGCGTGCACTTTTGAAGATCGATGTATGTCTTTGGACGCTTGTAAGTGCAGGAGAAGTGCTGCGTGAATGTTTTCTGCATGTCCTGCCAGTTGTGGATGCTTTTTTCTGGCAGCGTGTCAATCCAAAGACGGGCTGTGCCCTCGAGCATGAGAGGGAGGAAGCGCACTGCATCATTGTATCCTCCATCATTGATCCCGACGGCATTGATGTAATCAGGCAGCCATGTGTCTGGATTTTCAGCTCCATTGTACTTGTCCACAATTTTCTTGACGTTGCTGAGTGAAGATGGAAGGCGAACCTTGCGGATTGCCGGCCCAAAGCACTTGGGACCAAGGTATGATTCCTCTCTGGCCGCCCTTATCTCGTCAAGGCGAGCACGAGCATCAGAGGCCCTAGATGGCTCATGTATTGGGCTATCATGGGTTTTTTCACGCCTTGGCTCACCGTGCTTCCTATTGCCATCACGGCGAGGTGATCTGGAGCGCGATCTCCTGGGAGTGCGACTCTGTGCGCCTCCTCCTTCCGTGCCGGTGGTGGTGGCATGTTCCGCCTGTCGGAGCTCCGCCTTTTCTCCTTATCACCATCTTTGTTCGCCTCATCGCGTCCCTTGTTGTGCTCGCCGTCTTTGGAGCGCTGGCGATCTTTGTCCTGCTTGCCATGATTATTAGAACCAGTCCCCGATTCGTCTTTGCGCTTTGGAGGCGGATCCACTGGCTTCTTGCTTTTGCCGTCATGGGCGCTAGATTTGTCAGGATCTTCAGGATCACCAGCGCCTCCTGCTACCCCGCCTTTGCAAAGGCGAGAATCATCAGCGAGCTTTACGTTTGACGAAGCCACTGCTTGCTGATCCGCTGCTCTTTTTAGGAGCATGGTGGAGTAGTGGATTCGCTCTTCTGCTGGGATGGTGTCGTCTTCCATGATCTCCTGAGCCGCTTCCATATTCTTCGCGGGAGTGGAGAAGTACAAGACTCCATCCTTGTCGAGCTTATAGGAATACTTCTGCCAAGCTTTCACAGGCTTTTGGGCAGAAGGCTTATCGAACTTCGGCGCGAGGTCCCGATGGAGGTGCTGATCACGTTGTGTAGCAACGTTTTTGAATTTTTCGGCGTTGTGCATGCGCCTGCACTCCTCCTCTTCTAGGGCCTTCTGCTTGAGCTTTCTCGTGCAGAAGTAACTTCTTTTCTTGTTGTAAGAGCTTCTGCTTATAGAGGATGTTGGCTTCAGATTCCCTAAGAAGGGCTTTCCTTCGCCTTTCCACTTCTGCCACGGTTGCATTAGGGCTCAACGGTGTTTTGAGCATGTTGATTGCACGGGCATGCTCTTCTCTTGTTCTTTCGACGATGAGCTCGCCATCTTCAGTTGGATCTGAAGAAAGGTTCCCTTTAGCTGGCCCTTCTGCCGGCTTTTGGATCGATCTTCAATGTTTGTTTTGAGGCTAGAAGAAACCTCCTGCTCGCCATCGTCACCATCCTTTGCAGGAGGCTTTGATGCGACGATTTCTCCATCTTCTGGTTGCGCAAGAGGTGCCGCAGGGCCAGTCATTAAGACCTCTTTTAAGCCAGCAGCGTACGCTGCCACCTTTGCCTCAAAGTCATCAGATCCTGTATCAACTGACATTGCTGTAGTTGATTCAGATCCGGCTTCTGAGCCTTCCTCTGTCTGTAAGGCAGGAAGGATGGACTCAGGATTGGAACTTGTTGGTTGATCACCAGACGTTCCTATGACCCCGACGAAGTGAAAGTCGGATTCCTGGATCTCTTGTGAAGAGGTGGAATCAGTTTCACTCAGGTCATCAGATTCGCTCAGATCGTAATCCGGCTGGAGGAAAGCCAGATCGGATCTAGGTTTTCCACTGATTGCATGATCAGATGGGTGGTGGGTGGGCAAAAACGCGCTGGATCCTCTGGGGAATCCATACGCCTCTGCCGTGAAACCCAGAAACAAGTTGATGCTGCCGATGGGGACGACGAAGCCGGCGATGATGTCGTCGTTTGCCGGCGTCCAGCTTTCGCCCGCCACGATGCAGCCAAGTCTTCCAGCGATGCGGGCTTGACCGGAAGCCATGGTCTTTCCGATCTCGCCGAACATTCCCGCCCGGAACGTTACTCCAGACGCCTGAGCCCCACGGTGGGCGCCAACTGTCGAGTTATTGGTAACGGGGCCTCGGTATGAGGAGCCATGTACCTAGGGTAGAAGGTGGGGGAGAACGTAGAGGATTCCGGTGACGGGATCGTACACAGAGCTTTTACCCAGCTTCGGATCTCACGACGGTGGCGAGATCCTACTGCTGCTATAATTCACTAAGGGAATAAGTGTACAGGTTACAATGCGAGTTGTAGAGCGTGCTGTTTGTTCGTAGCCCTAAAGCTACCAGGAGGCCGGCTTATAAAGGCGCCGTGCCTTCTCTTACAAGGAAAGGCAAACCGTCTTAGATGCAGAGACCTAAACTACTACGGCCTATGACCTAACTTGCTCTCCAAGGCGGACACGGACAGGCCTTCGTCTTTGGTCTTCTCTAAGCCGGCTTTGGGCTTCCCTTGCGCTTCAGCCCACCAGGCCACCAGATAAAGCCGGCTGGCTTTATCACTTTGGAGTCCACTACGCTGGGCTGGATAAGACAGCACCGTGGCTAGCATACCTATTCGGCAATCCTCCACAATGTTGCAATGAGATAGAGATGAAGTATAGTCAATAATAGATACACCATCAACAATGCAATTTCTATCACCACTCACCATTTCATTACCTTGTGACAAATCACATGTTGGTGAAGTGGAAGAATAAGTGAGCTCATCACGGTCGGAGGTGGAGGGACAACAATCATCCTCAATAATGTTGGACACTTCATATTTATCTTGAAGCTTGGTCAAAGCTCATGAGCATTCCGGAAAGGCATGATTGAAGCAAGAACTACATCGCTCAAAACACATATAAGGCCATTAGATACTTGAGTATCGAGATGAGAGTTTTCCTCATCCTCTAAAGAAAATTCTTGGGAATCCTTTGGAGGAGAAAAACCCATATCTACAATACTCATGATATAATTTGGACCCATGGCCCTAAAAAGATTAAGCATGCGCGAATTTTCCAAACATCATAATTAGTGCCATCGAATTTAAAAGTGGGATTGTGCACTAATTCTCTAAATGACATCTTTACTCTCTAGGCGGTAAAGCCCAATAAAGAGAGCCCAGGCTCTGATACCAATTGAAAGGACAAGGATGTCGCCTAGAGGGGGGGGGGGGGTGAATAGGCGATTTAAAACTTTTCCGGTTTAGGCTTGATAATTGCGGAATAAAACTAGGTGTTTAAATTAACAAGCCAACAACCTTAATAAACTAGGTCACCTATGTGCACCAACGACTTATGCTAAGCAAGACAAGCAACAAGGTGATAGCAATATAGTACTTCAAGCACGAAGACTATCACAATGTAAAGTGCATAAGTAAAGAGCTCGGGTATAGAAATAACCGAGGCACGCGGAGACGACGATGTATTCCCGAGTTCCTCCTTTTTAGGGGAGTAAGTCTCGTTGGAGGGGTGTGAGTTTCAAACTCAAGATGCCACAAATGGCCTCACCCTATTCTCCGATGAACCTCGCACAAAAGCTCGGTTCACCTTCCACTATTGATTTCCTTTTGGGCGGAAATCGAATCCCTTACAACAATCTTGATGCACAACCCACAAAAGGATTGGGAGCTCCCAAGTGGCCACAAAAGGCCTCCACCGCCACAAAAGGCTTGCACCGCCACAAAAGGCGTCTAGGGTCCAAAGACCCAAGAGTAACAAGTTCACAAGCTTTCAAATTCCACGAATCCTCGTGGAGAGCACAAACCGATGCAACGAAGCAATGGCAAGAGCACAAGTGCTCAAATCCTTCACTCTCAAATCCCACCACAAGCAACTAATCCTTATGGGGGGAGAAGAGAGGAAGAACAAAGGAAGAACACCAAATCCCTCCAAAATCTAGATCCAAAGGCTTCCCCTCACTTAGAGAGAGATTGATTGGTGGAAAGGTGGATCTAGATCTCCTCTCTCTTTCCCTCTAATTTGAGGCAAGAATCTTGGAGGAATAGAGAGAAATCCAAGCTCAAGAAGGTCAACAATGGGGGGCTTTTTCGTGCTCAAGAGCTAGGGGTCATTGGGGAAGAAGGTCCCCTTAAATAGGACCCCCAAAATCCAACCGTTACCTGAAAATCGCGCCCAGAGCGGTACTACCGCTATCCCAGCGGTACTACCGCCCCCTGGGAGTTAGAACAGAGAAACAGGCTCAAAACGGGCTCCAGGCAGCGGTACTACCGCCCTGGTAGCGGTACTACCGCTCCGGTGATTTCGGGCGCTCAAAACGCGCGCGGTACTGGACTCCTTCTTGATTGTGCTTGCTAGCACATGCTTGATGAAGGCTTCTTCAAATGCTCCCCCATACTCCATTATGGGAGAGCCTCGCTAAGCTCCGTTTCACAAAGATGATGTCTTGAATCCTTCAAGACAAACTTGCAATATGCTCAACTCTTCACATGACCATTCTTCATATAAACCCTTGGATGGAACCTTGGTCATCATGTAATCTTCTAGAGTCCAACACATGAACTCCAATCTTCTCCTATGGACAAGATCTACAAGTATATCTCAATGCAAACATTAGTCCATAAGGATTGTCATTAATTACCAAAACCACGCATGGGGCAACACATGCACTTTCAGATACTCTAATCCAATAAAATTGACAGTTGGAACCGCATGCAATATTATAGTGGAGAAAATATTTGCGGAAACATAGGATAAGATATGCTCAGAGGGGGGATTACGCTTGCCTTGTTGATACGGCTGGTAATAGGGATCGTCGCGAGACTGCGGTGTCACTTCCACTTCTTGATCTACCGATGCACAAACAATACCGGAGAGGAACAATCAAAACCACAAATAACACCGGTGCAATGCGCAAACACATGATGACATGACTCTTTAAGGTATCGAATTTATTTGAGCTATCTAGCAATTTAAATGGGGTGCGAGAAATAAATACTTCAACCGGATGGGAGTACACCCCATATTTAATTTAATGATTTTAATATTACTAGAAGTACAGTATTTCAATTGTGATCAAATATGCATGATATTTACTTTAAAGGTTCATTCACAATTTTCTGGACATTTTGGTATATTACACGCATTTTTCTGATGCACCGATAAAAGTTATTTTATTATAAATTTCCTTTTTGATATGACCTTTGGATGATTTATTTAACAACAATATTAATATTTATACCATTTAGAGATAGAGGGGTGAAAAGAAAACATAAATTCCAAATCAGTACTGCAATCCGGATTTCAGTCCGGAAATTTCTGGTTCTGGCACCTGAGAATATTAATCCGGAAATATTTCCGGTTCAATTCCGGGTGAAGACCGGCTAAAAATGAATCGAGTCCAGTAGCATTTTCTTATTCCGGTATAGAATCCGGAATTTTCCGGGATTGAGACCGGGTTCGTCAACACGATGGAGAGGAGCTACGGCGACGGCGACCGCGGCGTGGAACACGCGCTAGCGCAGGAGGGGAGAGGGGAGAAGGGCCAGCAAGGTCGACGTGCTCACCCTCAGCACCGTGGAGAAGTCGGGGAAGCCGGAGGGTGGTCGACGGCGACGAATTCGCACGGCGGAGCGGCGGCGGTGCTTCGGGAGGCAGCGGCGAAGTAGGGGACGGCGACCTCGATTTTGGGCTCCTCGGCTCGATTCCGGCGGCGAGGAAGGAGAGAGGAACCCGGCGGAGCTTCTGAGCTGCTCGGACTGGCGCGGGGATGCGGGTAGCGGCGGCGATGCGTCGGCGACGGCCAACTCGGGTGCGGCTCCGTGGGGAGAGAGAAAGGGAACGGGAGGGGAAAATCGGGGAGTGGGAGCAGGTGGGGGCGTTGTGGTGCGTGCTCCTCGCAGGGGTGAGGCAGAGGAGGGGCCCCGGCGCGGCGTCGATGGTTGGGCGGCGAGGTGGTCCGGCGCGAGCTGTTGAGCTCGGTCGCTACAGAACGAGGAAGACGGCGATTTTCTGAAAACCCCCTGGAAAGTTTGTTGCCATCACGGATAGGTTCTTTTCCCTTTTAATAATAAAACCAGCAGCATTTCCTTGATTTTATTGAGACACTTAAACAATTTATAAAAATATGACAAAATTTGGGTAGCCTCCCCATCTCAATATGAAGCTCCCCTAATTTTGGTTTCTCAAAATAAAATGTTTTGAACCACTTTTGTTTATAGGATTTGTTTATGGCATTTTTCTAAATTCCCAAATTATAATCCTTTAGAACTTTTAGAGCAAGTGCAAAATATTATTTTTGAACTCTTGAAACTTCCTTGACAAATATAAGATGCCAAAGTATTTTGTTTTGCAAGTTTGAGTGCCTTCATTGTTTTGAAGTTTGTTTTAGAGCAAATTTGGCATTTGGGTTAACAACTCAACATCATTTCAATATAACTGTTGTGTTACTCCAATGAAACAGGGTTATGCATGGATGCCATGATGCAATTAAACATAAAAGCGAAAATTTTACACAGGTTTTTAGGGTCTCAATTTTCGACTGTCACAATCGGCATGGCAGCGGGAAAAAGGGGATAAGATCGAGTAGATGTGATCGTGCGTGCAGATGCAGTACAGAAACTCGATAGGCGATCGTGCGTGCAGATGCAGTACAAATCAATCCATTGATTCCTAGCCCACGTAGTACTACTTGCCAATGTGGCCTTAGGCCCATGGCTACCTGCGCTGGGCTGAAATCAGCACGTTTGGTCTCGTCGTTGGGCTGGGCAGAACAAATTACGTCTTGTGCTAATTGCCGGTCTAATTAGGGACATTAAGCTAATACAGGTACTCGACCCTGCTTCGTAGCGTTGGGGGTGGCTGAGCGTTGGGGGGGGGGGGGGGGGCCTGGCCACCGCTCGCCCCCTGGATCCGCCACTGTCCGGGCGGTTCTCGTGGTGATCCTCCTCTAAATTCTCATAGCCTAAGGAACGGGATTTGATTGAGAACGAATGAGTACAACGTGCTCAACAAGTTTAACATAGTAGAGCTTTAAAATAAGTGGTCGAATGCACTAACTACAGATGTAACCAGAAGTCCATAGGTTGATGCAAGTTTTGTCAAACATTTCTTCAAAGGCAAAGTTTTATTCCAAAAACTATATCCACCAGGTCTCACGGGTTGACTAGAACCTCGGGGGTTCCTTTCTCTCAGTGTTCGCAGTTCTTTCCCGGAACAAGTAGTGTCAAGTCATAATTCACCCTTTAAAGAGGCACGCTACTTGACCCACATGATTTCCTTAACCTTTGTGTCAGGTCCGTAACCGATGACACTCCATGAGTAAATGACCACATGTAAACTATCTAAACCATTGTACATCCTTCAACGCGACCTCGCACATTCTCCATTTGTAATGCCAATGTTCGATCCGCGCTCAACACCCACTCATTACCCCTCCCGAGACGCTAGGCACCGTCAAACCCCGCAAGATTGGGTAGTTCACACGCTTCCACGCTGTGGAACTACTGGCCTCTGACCCTATCTGTACGAGGATATGCGAAAGGAAGAAGATCCGTCCGGTTCGCCCTACCATTACCAGACCCGTGGTCAACGTTATCTATACATCGCCAAGAATCCATACCGACATTTGTTATTAATCCTATTTGAATATACCTGGTACGATGGAACTCCCACCACATTGATCAAACCATGGTTCCACCATCCACCACATGGCCAATTCATAGTTCTAGAAAAATAATGACTTGCTTTTCAAATGCAGGTGATACTTTATATAGATTGCAACAATTTGGTAAAATACACTTCAAATGAAAATCAGGAAGAATGAACTTGCCTGGTGACTGCGAGATAATGCAGTTCAATGCTTTGGTTGGTGTTCGACTCTCGGTTTCTGAAATCAGCATCATAGTCCGGTAAGGATCTATATTTGGACTTCAATATGCGATTATGCATAGGAATGCAATTCTAGTGGGTGATTTGTTTCCCCCTTAGAGATTTTTTTAGTTGATTTAGGATAATTACTATTGTAAAAACTTTACTGGATTTTTTAATTTTAATTGAGTAATGACAACTCAATATTTAATTTAATTACCCTAAAATGGTTTTGTGATACAAAATCATTTTTTTAAATTTTATTGTATTTTCTTAATAACTCTAATAATTTGACTTGAGAATTATTTTAATTTCTTTTATTGAGTTTAATTCTTATTGGATTTTTTTGACTGCATAAAGATTATGGATAAGTCAAGTAAAAATAATTTTATTAATCCTTGTAAATTACTACACATTAGAATAATTTATTTGATTTTTAGAACATTTTAAAGTCTGTTCAAAATTTAATTTTTAATCAAGATTCAATTTCTTAATTATTTCTTAAAAAAGAAAACTAAAAACAATATTGCGCTGGGCTGGGGTCTCGTCCGGTCAAACCGACCCCACCCAGCCCAACACATGTTGGGCTTGGTTAGGTTGGACCGGGACTAATGTTCGTCCAAACCGGCTCATTCGGCCTCCCTCGCATGCGATTCCACTCACGACCGTCATCACCGCCTAACCGCTCCCTAAATTCCTGCCGTTATTATTGTCTCCGGCTTGCGCCAGTGGTTGCAAACACTCTGTTGTGCTCCGCTCTACCTCTTAGAGACAAACAAAGGCAAAATGGGTGAACCATCCCATAAATTACAGTAATTCCCGTCGCCGAGATCATGTGTTATGGCCATCGATATGGCCGTACCAGGGTCAGTGACTCTTGGAGTCTCGGTGTTTTGAAGATCATTTCCTCATACGAATTTTGTTTAGTTGTTCTTGTACTCGCTTGGATACATGTGGGCGAGGTCCACAATCCGATGGCATTAGATTTTGAATTTGACCTCGTGGGAAAATTGCATTTGTCGAGCACTCTATCAAAATGAGTGCAAACAAATAATCATTCATTATGGACATAAAAGTGGGTAGATGGAGTATGAGACGAGGGATTTTATATTCAACAAGTAGGTTTAAAAACTATATAAAATCTTCTCATCACATACTACACGTGCACTGACGGAGGATTCATTTTAAGTCTAGTTGGGAAGAGTTCATCCTTGAGTTTGATCTATAGGTAGGGTTTGATGTTCTCATATTGTTCAGTTTCTCCTTAGTGAAATAGGAATTCTCAAATTATTAAAAAAAATCTTAAAATAAAGTCGATAATGATCGAATTTTTTCTATGTATTAGATTATTCGTCCGAGCCATATCAAATTGAAAATTACTGAAAGCCAGTTCCATTATAGAAATTGGAATCAATTCTATTATATGATAGAAAAATCTATTTGTGAATTAGAGAAATAAAATAAAACAAAGTTTCACATGGATGAGAGTGGATATGTGGACATCTCATTTGATGTCTAGTAGACAATGGGGTGGTGTGGGATGGGGCATGGTTTGGGTTAATGGCAATTTAGCTACTCCCTTCGATCCGAATTAAACGTCATGAGAAAAAACTGAATATGTACAATTCGTATCGGTTGCGACAACTTTTTTTTTGTGCCGGAGGGAGTATCTATGATACTAGAAAGATACCCCGCGCGTTGCAGCGGGAATCCATTTAGAAATTATATTTTGGAAAGAAAAAGGCACAATATGTATGGTACAATATGACAATTGATTTGCTAAGAAAGTGGATGATGTGGATAGCTTGCATGTTGAGATAGAAAAATAATAAATGCATTTAGTGGGGTTTTGCTTTATAAGAAGT
This sequence comes from Poa pratensis, assembly GCA_947311845.1. Classification (NCBI taxonomy): domain Eukaryota; kingdom Viridiplantae; phylum Streptophyta; class Magnoliopsida; order Poales; family Poaceae; genus Poa; species Poa pratensis. The sequence goes on from CAMZMU010000075.1 coordinate 25,671,607, forward strand.
ATAGATAGATTCAACTTGTCATAGTGGAGATAGTAAATTTAATCAACATGAAATGAGTGTGTATTATAAATTATTAATGTGGATAATTAGATGGTTAAAGAAATGGATAATGTGGATTTTGCATGTAAAGATTAATAAATATTAATAGAGATGACATGGACAATTGATTTGCTAAGAAAGTGGATGATGTGGATAGCTTGCATGTTGAGATAGAAAATAATAAATGCATTTAGTGGGGTTTTGCTTTATAAGAAGTATAGATGTGTTAATTATTTTTGCAAAGCAGGTGTTAAAACTATGTAATATGTCAGTCTTCTGTTGCTTTTTAGTATCGGAGGGAGTATCTAAGTTTTGTTTTGATGTGACGAAATGCCATTTTCGCTCTTTATCAAAAAAAAAAGCCATTTTTCGCCTTTTTGGGATGTGTTCTAACTTCTAACTAAACATGTGGTGCATTTTTTTTCTTGCTTCATCTATATTCATCAAAAGCAAAATAAGCTTGATCCAAATATTACGGGGTGGAGGCGAATGCTGCTACCGAATCAGTAGGAAGAGGCATTGGCTTTAAAACTTGGCAATGTTCCATGCTTCGCCTCAAAGATACCGATCAGATCATGAGGAGGATCTCATAAAAAATCTCGCAACGTTGCACGGTTCCTCCTCACCTTCCACCCCGCTCTCTCCTCCTCTCCCTCCTCTCCCCCTTCCCTCCCCCCGCCGCTCCCGCCGCTCCCCTCCCATACGATTACGCCGCCGTATTAATTTACCCGCACCCGGCTATTTAGGTTAGGCACGGCACAACCGGCAAACAGAAACGGAACCCTACAAGACTCCCAAGGACTTCATTGGGTACTGGGAGGCGGCGTAGACGCAGATCGTATTCATGGAGAACAATCCACCGCCGCCCTTTGCTCCCGCGGCGGCTCCGATCACCCAAACCGCGGTGGCGATGGCATTGGCAACGACCGCGCCTTCGAGCGCGTCAGCAAAAGCACCAAGGCGTAGTAGATCAGTCGGACTACGCCAGGGCCGCAAGCGCCGGAGGAACGGCGCCGAGGAGACCGGCGGCTGGGCGTCACTCCCTGGCGACATAGTGCGTCTCGTCGCCGAGCAGGTGCTGATCGCCGGCGACGTGGTCGACTACATCACCCTCCGCGCCACCTGCTCCGTCTGGCGCGTCAGCACGGACTCCCCCCTCCTTGGCGGCCACCACCACCTCCGCCCGCGCGGCTGGGCCGCGCTCTGCGACGGCGACGCGGCACGCCCGGACGACGTCCGCAAGATCGCCTTCTTCAAGCCCGCCACCGGCCGCTGCATCCGCGTCCGCCACCCCCGCGTCCACGGCTACAGAATCGTCGCGTTCAGCGCCGGTCTGCTCGTCCTCCTTCACAAGCGCTACACCACAGTCCGCGTCGTCCACCCTTTCTTCCATCGAAAAAGCGACTTTATCCTGCTCGAACTCCCTGACATGTACCCCACCTTGAACGTCGTCGGAGTGAAGAAGGACTCCCTCCTCCGCATGAACGCGGCCGTCCTCACCACAGCCGTCTCCTCCACCGCCTCCGCCATCGACGCTGTAGTGGCCTGGTTCCCGGCCACAAACGCCGTCCTGTTTGCCAAGCCTGGCGACGCCGCCTGGGACGCCGTCATCCTCGACCTCGAGCTCCAGAGCGTCCTCGCCTTCCGCGGCCGCCTCTACGCCACCACCAAGACCTCCTCCAACATCCTCCAGGTCTACCCTCGGAACGCCAACAATACATTCCCGCTGGACACCCTTATACCAGACGCGCTCGGCGGGCCGTCATTGTGCAGCTACTTCCTCGTCGAGTCAGACGGCCGCATGCTCCTCGCCGTCCGGCACTATGTCAGGACGCCGAAGTGTCACATCGCCTTCAAGATCTTCGAGGTGGACCTCGACCGCCGGCGGCTGGAACCGGTGAGCGCATTGGGGATCGCGCGCTCATCGTCGGCAGCGACAGGTGCCTGTCCGTCTCGGCCACGGACCTGCCGTCCATCAGAGAAAACTCTGTCTACTACTGCGCCTCTACTCTACAGCTCTTCTCTCTCCGCGATGGCTCCGCCGACCAGGAGTATTTGCCGGCCCAGCGCTCCGTGCGACCCTTCACCATTGTCGATCATCTAATCACGTACTGCAATCATCTTGAGTGGTAAGCAGCATTGCCTAGTTTTCAGACGCACGTCTCGCCTTTAATTTGATTTGTGTACCCTCTTATATTGTAGGGCGAGAGGGCTCATGTTTCATGAGTATCGGTATATACCAGATGATCGAGAGGACTTGAAGGCGGCAATCACGAAGCAAGATAAACAGCTGCGCATTCCAACTAAGGAGCCCAACAAGAAGAAGAGGAAGCCATCTCCTGCAAACTTAGCACGGTAGATATGAAAAGACAAGTGTGAAAACATGAACACCTGCAATAAAATAGAAGAACTAGGGCCAAATTAAGGGTTGAGAGCTCATATATACATCTATACTATGTACAGTGATGATTCACTTAATCAATATTTATGTCATAGTTGTCCTTGACCATTGCTTCTCTTGCGTCATCGTTTTTCAGTAGACCTATGCGTTAGGATTCTGGCCACCAAGACTGCCTAGCTACCTGGCCATCGACCATGGACCAACGCTTAATGCAGTTCGTCGTCTCCATGGACCGCCTATCTATGGGTTTGCTGCTACCCAGCGAGATCGCACGTTTGTGGTGGCTATTACAAGTTCGTACTCCGTAATTGTTAGCTTGCACTGTGCTACAAGCCTACAACACAAATCGCATGTTTGTTTCTTAACACGGATGTCTTTTTTTTTTTTTTTTTTTGCGGGAAACCGCTGACATTACAACAAGGCTTTTACAGAAAGGACCTCCACAAAGATCAAAATTACACCCAAGTCCCTTTGCAGAACAGAGCTACCGACACAGAGCAGCACGTTCCGGCGGCGCGCCGCCGCCGCACCTTCACAATCGCCTTGGAAACGAAGATGACCCCTGGCGGACGGGAAGTCGCCGGTCCTCGAACTTCGGAGAGCCTCCATCCTGCGCTGCCGGTCGCCTTGCTCCCTTGCTGCAACATCAACCGCTTCAGTCTTCAGATCTGGAGCCGCCGCAACGATCTCCAGAGCGGGGTACCTCGCACACGGCGGCCACCGGGGGCCGCGAGCACGAGGAAAGGGGTGCTCCACCATGGAACTGCGTCGAGCTCCATCGTCGGAGAGGACGAACACCACCTGCAAAACCCAACGCCGGCACGCCTCCAACTCCACAACGCCGCCGGCAAGGCACCCTACAGCTCCTACACTATAAACAGCTGGGAAACGAGGTTCCCCCACCCTCCCCCCGCCGGAGCGGCCGGCGGAGGGAGGGGGAACCGGCGATTCGCCGGCGGCGAGGTGGATCTGCGGGGGGGAGAGAAAAATCGCCCTCTACTGTAGCGGTTAGGGGAGAGCGTACAAGGTCACGTCGTTGATTTACTCTTAACACGGATGTCTACCTCCAGCCGTCAATGAACATCGAGGTGGAGTTGTAGAAATGGTAACGATTATGTGTTTGGGGCTTAGGGCACGTACAACGCTAGACGCTTAGACCGACGCTAGGAAGAAAATCCCAGTAGTTACGATCAATTCCTCTCCCGGGGTGGGATTTTTGCTTGCGTCAACGCAAAATCTGGCATTGGCGCGATGGCGCTATTTTCCCGCAAGTCCCAGATTGACCAAGCGTCGGGCGCTATCCCCCGACGCTAAGCAAAGAAAAAAATACAGGATTCAACAGCTGCCATGGGGCTTGCCGGGGGTCGACAAGGAGCCTGGTCGCCGAGGAGCCAGCTTGGTATGCCGCAGAGGAGCTACGTGGGCGCGGGCGCGAGCGGCCATTGCCACGTGTCGTCGATGATGGCGGCGCAGAGTAGGGGATCCACACCGGCATGGTCTCCTCCAGGGCCCGAAATCGACGACGAGGGGCGTAGCACAGAACACCACCGCGGGAGCTCCGATTCCCTCGCCAGTCTAGCGACTTTGCAGAGGCGGGTGTAGGTCCAGGCGCGAGCTGTGCGGGCAAGCCGGTGCGAGCGGAGGAAGGGGGCGGTCGTCGGATTTGGAGAGGAAGGAGTGAGCTGCTGTCGGTCACATGCGCCTCGCGATGGAGAGAAAGGTCGCTAGCTTACCTTTTCGTCCTTTTTAAAAAAAATTCCCTAGCGACCGCATAGCATAGGCGCCTCGCGATGTAGAGCATGGACGCTAGCTATTAATTCGATTTTCCTTAATTATTTTTATTCGTTCAAGCGCCTATCTAAGCGTGTCCCATTGTACTTGCCCTTAGGGCTGAGTGTCGCCACAGGTGAGGGAGACAATCAGTCACGGAGAGAGAATATGGATGGTGTGGAAGAAGAAAGGTGGTGGCGATCCGAAAAATCAACAATGATTTTAGAATAAAGCGGGTGACTAGACTTCAATATGTTCAATGATGCACAAATCTTCAACATGTTCATTGCATTTCTTACACTTTACTAATACCATCTGCTTACTAATTCGATGTCTTGCTACTGTGCCATTTGATTACGAATTCATCAGTTTTGTGGATCAACGATCTGTTGGTTTCCTGCCATCCGGCGAGATCTTACTACCTTTGTGCTGGCTATCGTGTTCACACTGGATGTAGATTCCATGATTGCAACAACAAATCTTCAACATGTTATTTGTAGTTTTATGCTTTAAAATTTAGGTCATGCTTCATCGAGCCAAGATCCCCTCAATTTTCCACAAGTTATACATTGCTAAGGTCTTTGATCTGTTAGTTGGGACTATTTCTCGATGTTCTCTCCGGATATGCATTCGACTAACCCGACAAAACCCTCTATATTGTCTCTCTTGCCTCGACGTTGTTGTGCGTCCTCCTCAAGACGCCACGAGGCATCCGTTTTTCCATCGGTATGGGCTCCGACAGGGTGACACATTCTCTCCCTTCCTATTTCCTGCTCGCGATTGACCCCTTCCAGAAGATCTTAGCTTGGAGCGGTCCACAGTTGAAGGAATTCTCAGCCCCTCACCCCACCACTCTGGTAAGTTGCGCGGTTGCTCCTCAGCCTCTACGCTTACAATGTTGCGATGTTCTTCAGTCGTGTCAAATATGAAACTACCGAGTTGCAATCCATCCTCTCTGCTTTCGAGCAGATTTCTAGTATGTGCACTAACTTCACTAAATCAACTGACATCCCGATCCATTAAAAGGATGGGCTTGCTAACTTCACTGGAGAAGCGAGCTTTCTACAAGTATTTAGGCCTCCCTCTCAGCACTCCTAAGTCACAACACATCGAATTTCCTCTGATCGACAAGCTGCTCGTAAAGCGTGCCGAGTTGAAAGGGAACTTCTCAACAAGTTTGCTACATGCTTTTAACACTCGGCAAGATTTGCAGAACGCTCTTTCCACCGTTATTTTTTTACGAGGTGGCAATATTTTCCAAGTGCCACAAAAACACTAGACAAATATGTGTTCCTTGAGTGTCCAAAAATTGCACTATGTCGAGCAACCTTTTTTCGAGTGTCAGTTGCTTAGAGCATCTCCAACAGCTGCCCTATTTTAGGGCACCCAAAAAGTGGTTTTAGAGGACCACTTTTATGTGTTTTGCAAATTTTAGGGCATGAATTTTTTTCTGCCGTAAGAATTGCTCTATTTTAGGGCACCACAAAAACGGCAGCAGTAGAACCTGCCCTAAAATAGGGCACAAGCTGTGAAATCCAACGGTGGGGAGGGAGAAAGCCGCATCTAATGATCGTGAGGTGTCGAGAACGATTTTGGCCAGAAAAGCTCGCCGGCCGACGAAAGCCGAGGAGAGCGAGACATACATAATTAGGTAGAATAAAGATATTTGTGACATATACATAATTAGGTAGACTAAAGATATTTGTGACATATAAAGCGAAGCGGTTTTTTCTATTCTCTTTCCAATTCTCTAAAAATAAATAACGGTTTTGCTATTTCTCACCCGAGTGAGAATTAAGTCATAGTTCACTAAACTCTAATCGCGTTAGATTTACATCATGATTCTGCGAGACATGAGTTGCAACTCATATTTTCTCTAGTTGCACATGGGTTGTACTAAGTTGCAATAGAGGTTTTTTCGGGTGCAGATGTTTGCACATGAGTTACAAATAAATTTTTCTCTATTACACATGGTTCCACATGAGTTGCAACTAAGATTTTCCCAGTTACACATGAGTTCTAAGTTTTAACTAAAATTTTCTCAATTGCACATTAATTACACATAACCTAGATGAAGTCATTTGAGTGAGAATTAACTTAATTCTCACTCAAGTGAGCCCTATTCGCTCCCATAGTAGATATGGGTAAATGGATCGGAACCTAGAAATAATTGTGTTTTCTTGAGATAATCTAAAATCGATGTTAATGGGATTACCACTCGCACACCTGGTAAGTAACAGAGTAAACAACTAAGTACACCCGGTAAAAGTTGTTTTGCAAAAGATGAGTTGAACACTTGGTCTAGCCCTATCGATTATTCTGGTACTGTGGTACCTACTTAGCAACTGTACTAATGACACCTACTCAATTTCATATTAGATAATTCTGAGAGACTGGATTTTTGGAACTCGAGTTACATGGAGCCTTTGTTTGAAAAATAATAATAATAAATGACATTTTTAGGTTTCTAAAAACCCTGAAAAAAATAACAGATATTGATAGTGTCAAGAACTACAAGCATGTAAAAGTTTACCTTAAAATCCGTTGTATTTCGGGCTTTACAGGAAAAAAACAAATCGGGGAAATTTCAAATTTTGAAACTGCATATTGTGCACCACCTAGATCTACACATTTATCTTTTTTGTGTAGCTCAAAATACAATGAATTTGAAGTTGAAAATTTACACGACTCGGCAATATCTACATCCATGATTTTTTTTCTCGATTTTTGGGAACTTAAATTTTTTTATTTCGATTTTCTGAAAAAATGGGAACCATGTAGCCCGGACTCAATTTTATGTTTTCGGTAATTTTGGGCCACTATTACTCAGGTGTTATCCATTTCATATTCCACCGTTATTTATATACTTAGGTTTTCTTCTGGAGGCGGAAGTGGAGACATGCCTACTTAAAAATGATACGACAAGTCGGCACCGGAATGGGGACAAGTTGAATGACATGAAAACACTGAATAGATTGAGAGTTTATTTTTAGAGAAATCCACCATGAGAGTTGACAGCGGGGAAGTAAACGGTTTTACCCGAGTCTTGCGCGTCTAGGAGCCCGTTCAGAATCCAGCCTGCTCCGTTCTTCGTGTCGGGTTCAAGAAGGGTCGACTTGGGCTTTGATACGGACATACGGTTAGCCACACCGCCGTACCAGTCCGAGTCCGTTCTCTCAAAGAAAAAAAATACCGTCCAAATATGAAAGAAGTCCAGATTTGCTTTCTACAGTACTATATTTTTCAAAATACGTACTGTAGCAGGTTATAAAAAACAGGCCCCGCGTCCCTGTTCGGTGTCGTGTCACACTCCAAAGGAAGAAGAGGAAAAATAGTCCGAGTGAAATGCATCGGTGGTCATCGAACTTGTCCGTCTAGCTCACTTTCATCATCGTACTTCAAAACGTTGCAGTTACGGTCACTGAAGACACCCCAGTAGCTCATCTACGGTCACTCCCTCCAGTATCCTACGTATTTTGATGATGTGGCATACGTTTGACCTGGTTGACCATTCTCTTGAGACTCCACCTCACTTTAAAGGACTGTTGTCAAATAATAACACATAAAAGAGCTAAATTCAAAAATAGACAGAGAGATAAGATCCCAACGACGGTGCTCGTCCCTTGCGCCGCCGCGACCGCCCCTGATCCTCCTGACGCGTTGCTGCCCCTGCTCCAGCCGGTTTCGTCCCTGCGGCTGCTTCAGTCTCGAGCTTCGATCCCTCGGATTCCTCCCGGCTCCGAGCTCGAATCCCTCCGATCCGCGGCCCCGATCTGGTGAGGTTCTTTCGATTTGTTTTCTTGTTGCTTGGATCCGCAGATTCTGAACAACCCCTTTGCCATTTGATAGGGAGAAATGCGCCTCCTTCTTCCCCATCCTCCGGCGATGTCTCCGGCCACCTCGGCGTCGGCAGGGCGGAAGCGCAAAGGCGCACCCGTTCGCCCACGCACCGGCTGCAAGCGCCGCCGGGCCCCCGCGCCGGCGCAGGAGGGCTGGGCATCGCTCCCTGCCGACATGGCCCGCCTCGTCGCCTGGCGGCTGCTGGCCGAGGACGTGGTGGACTACCTCACGTTCCGCGCCGTCTGCTCCGGCTGGCGCGCCAGCACGACCGCACCGAACCGTGACTCCGCCCTGAGGAAACCCTACTTCCGCCCGCGCGGCTGGGTCGCGCTCTGGACGGCGACGCCGCGCCCCTGGACGGCGCCTGCTGCGAGATCACCTTCTTCCACACGCGCACTGCGCGCCGCCTGCTCGTCCGCCTCCCCGAGCTCCGGGGCCGAAGCCGACGACCTCCTCATCCTTCTGCACACGCGCAAGACCACCGTCCGCGTGGTCCACCCTTTCACGCGCCACATGGTCGACCTCCCGCCGCTCGCCCCCGCTTTCAACAAGGCGGTCAACGACCGAGGTTCTCTGCTCCGCATGAGCGCCTTCATCTGCTCTTCAGCCTCGGCACCGTTTGCAGTGGTTGCCCATTTCTCCTCGAAACCCGTGGCGCTGTGGATACAGCCAAGCCCAGGCCGCGTGGAGTGGATGGCCATCCGCCATGGCCTGGAGATTCAGAACATCTTGCCCTTCCAAGGCATGCTATTCGCCACCGTGAGCTCGACCAAGAAGATAGTCATGGTTTACCCTCCACTCAATTTCTCCCTCGCTTACGCTCCACAGTCATTGGCCGACTACAATATATGGTGCGAGTACCTTGTGGAGTTCGCTGGGCGTATGATGCTCGTGGTACAAAATAGAGCCACGATGTCTGGTCAGTGTGCCTTCAAGATCTTCGAGGTCGACATCCACGGCCAGAAGCTGCTGCCAGTCTGCACTCTGGATGACCACGTCCTGTTCATCCACACTGACCGATGCCTCTGCGTCTCGACCATGAACCTGCCATCGGTCTGCAGCAACGCCATCTATTTCACTCTACTGAACATCCCCGTCGCGATGCAGTCGCTCTCGACTGGCCTGACCGAGGACCTGTCTGAGCTGTGCCGGATACACGACATGAAGGACAAGATACGCCCCTCCGTGCGACACTTCACCATTGCTGATCATCTTCTCACGTACTGCCATCATTTGGAGTGGGCAGGGGGCTCATGTTTCACGAGTACCACCGCATACCAGAATCTTTCCAGGAATTGCACAAGAAAATAAAGGCACATGTTTCTCAACTGCGGATTCCACAAGGAGCTGCAAAGTCCAAACTTTGTCCTATGAAAGAAGAAAAAAATGAGCTGAGACTAGGAGGAACTAGGGGCCCGATTTGTAATGGGCAGGAGCTTAGGTTCGACACCTGGCTGGCTATGTGTAGAGATACTTATTTTGGGTTGTGGTCTTTATGATGAAGAATTATTATGTTATATGTGATTGAATTCTTCCCCGCCTGTTTATCTCTATATGTCTCATTCCTTGACCCAATGTTTTCAGTGAAGGGAGTCATTTAGCAGACTTCAGGTTTATTTTGCTTAACTGCCATTAGTATGTTTCTCAAATTGTCGTGTAGACAGTCAACTTACTGAACTCGTAAGTGTTATCACTTCAATTCTTATCTTTTCACTGAAATACCTGAAGGCCTCCCCTCCCGTTCGTCTCAAGAAAAAATGCCCATTGCTTATTTTTGTGAAACTTAGCGGTTTGGATCTAATGATGTAGTGTTGTACTATTGGTTGTATGATCTCCTTCTCAATGTTGATTTACTTGGTGAAGTTCTTCATGTATGGCATACATGAAGAACACCTAACTTGAAAAGGAATGATTCAGACGAAATGGTCCTGTTAATTGCTTAGGCAGTTTGTATCGATAGTCTACATTGGCTTGGGAAATGCATTTCATCACTGTACTTTTTCCCCTCTCTCTCCTCTTCTAGCTCCCCCCCTCTTCCAACGAGTGCGGCAGGGACAACAGCAAGGCGTAGTAGATCAGTCCGACCATGCCAGGGCCGCAAGCGCTAGAGAAACCCTGCCGAGGAGACTGGCGGGTGGGCGTCCCTCCCCGGCGACATAGTCCGTCTGGTCGCCGAGCAGTTCATGAACATTTTTAAAAAAGGTTCATGAACATTTTTTAAAATGGAGCATGAATTTAAAAAATCCGTTAATTCTAAAGATGTTCATGGATTTTAAAATATTTTTGATTTTGAAATTCATGAACATTTACTTAAAATGGTTCATGATTTTTTCTAAAATGGTTCATGAATTAGAAAATATCCACTAATTTTAAATGTGCTCACGGATTTTGAAATGTTCTTGATTTTGAAATGCATGAAAATTTATTTTAAATGGTTCATGAATTTAAAATATCCATTAAATTTAATATGTTCACAATTTTAAAATCTTCGTGATTTTGAAAAAATATTCACGGATTTCAAATATTTTTCACACATTTGAAAATGTTTCTCAATAATTTAAGATGCCATTAATTTTAAAAGAAAAATAAGAATGAAAAAGAAAGCGAACAGAAAAAACATGAAGTTGGAAAAAACGCACAGAAAAAACCAGTAATATAAAAAGGAATACCGGCCATAAACTTCTAGAACTTTCCCATAATCGGTGAAATGCAACCTACCTGGGCCGCCCACTTACCGGAACCAACGGTGGTGGGAGGGGGTGTGCGTTGTGTCTGTAGGCGACGGGCGCCCCTATTCTACGCGTTAAGCACAGTTTAGCGAGCCAACGCACAACCTCACCACGCATGTCTTCATCGACGGCGTCACCGTCGCACCTCCGCCGCCAGGCTGCCTGCTGCCTCGCCACCCCGCCCTCCACAACCCACCACCCACCGCCGGTTCGACGCCACCCCGGAATCCGTCTAAACTCCCCCTTCCCCGACGCCGGTGACCACTCCCTGCTGAAAGAACAAGGATGTCGCCTAGAGGGGGGTGAATAGGCGATTTAAAACTTTTCCAGTTTAGGCTTGATAATTGCGGAATAAAACTAGGTGTTTAAATTAACAAGCCAACAAGCTAAATAAACTAGGCTCGCCTATGTGCACCAACAACTTATGCTAAGCAAGACAAGCAACAAAGTGATAGCAAGATATAATACTTCAAGCACGAAGGCTATCACAATGTAAAGTGCATAAGTAAAGAGCTCGGGTATAGAAATAACCGAGGCACGCGGAGACGAGGATGTATTCCCGAGTTCCTCCTTTAGGGGAGTACGTCTTGTTGGAGGGGTGTGAGTTTCAAACTCAAACGCCACAAATGACCTCACCCTATTCTCCGATGAACCTTGCCCAAAAGCTCGGTTCACCTTCCACTATTGATTTCCCTTTTAGGTGGAAATCGAGTCCCTTACAACAATCTTGAGGCACAACCCACAAAAGGATTGGGAGCTCCCAAGTGACCACAAAAGGCCTCAACCGCCACAAAAGGCGTCTAGGGTCCAAAGACCCAAGAGTAACAAGCTCACGAACTTTCACTTCCACGAATCCTCGTGGAGAGCACAAACCGATGCACAAAAGCAATGGCAAGAACATAAGAAGTGCTCAAGTCCTTCACTCTCAAATTCCACCAAAAGCAACTAATGCTTATGCGGGAGAAGAGAGGAAGAACAAAGAAGAGAACCACACAAGAACTCCAAGATCTAGATCCACTAGGTTCTCCTCACTTAGAGAAGAGATGGATTGGTGGAAATATAGATCTAGATCTCCTCTCTCAAATCCCTCAAAGATATGCAAGAATCATGGGAGGAATTGGGAGAGGGGCAAGCTTTCCAAGGTCAACAATGGAGGTGAGAGAGGGGAAATTTCGTGCTTGGAAGAGCTGACTCTTTGGGGAAGAAGGGGGGCCTTTTTTGAAGGGGGTCGTAGACAGAAAACAAAAAAATTCCTACCGACAATAACCATAAACTAGCCAAGATCTATACTATACAGATATACTATACGGAGGAGAACGAAATACATACCCTTGTAGACCGTAAGCGTCGACGATCAAAAGATCTGTTTCGATGACGACGCGTGATGATGAAGCCGACGTAGCCAACCTTAAGGCCGTGTAGAGGAAGAAGCCGACTTCCAGTGCCAAGCAATGGCACCTCGCAGTTCCACACACGTACGGTGTAGATGACGACCTCCGGCTCCAGATCCAGCAGAGCAACGAAAGTGGAAGAGTGGATCTAGCAGCACGGCGGTGTGGGTATAGTAGAGAGACTTCCCTCCCCGTACGCAGCTCCAGAAACGGAACCACGCTCAAGGTAGGAGAGAAGAAGGGAGAAATTGGTGTAATTCCAAAGGCATGGGAGGTCCCCTATTTAAAGGAGGAGGAGAGACCATCTCCCTTGGCTAAGCCATGTGGGACTAATCCCACATGGCTTGGCCAGCCAAGGAGGAGCCGCCGGCCCCTCGGCCCATCCAGGCCGGCTGGCCCTCCTCCCTCCCTTTTTTTTCCTTTTTATTTTAATCACTAAATACACATGATTTAATTCATTGGTGTAATTCCAAAGGCATGGGAGGTCCCCTTTTTCTTTTAATGATTTAATGCCTTTAAAAATTTGAAATAAATTAAATAAAAATATATTTAATCACTAATAACACTTATTAATATTAAATACACATTATTTAATTCATTCGAGATCCGAAACCTATTTTGTTGCCTCCGATTAACATCGGACAAGTTCCGGAACACTTCCGGAGTTCCCGGTTTCTTTTCTCTCTAAATCCAATCTAATCATCACCCACCCTTAAGTGTGTTACCCCACGGTTCGGGATCACTCCAGACATGATCGAGACACCCTCTCCGATCAATGACTAACAGCGGGATCTGGATATCCATGATAGCCCCTGTGTGTCCACGATATCTTTCTTATCTTTTGAACCTTTAGACGTCCAGTCTCATCCTCTTGCCTAGCGATACTTAGATTGTCCGAGCATCGTTCTCCGGTATCACGATTACCGAGCACGACCTCGCCATTGACAAATCTATCTTTACTCGTCTGTGATATTACATCCCCGCGACCTAGTCACATGCTTGCAAGCTCATTGATGTAATCTCACCGAGTGGGCCCAGAGTATCTATCCTGCTATGTGGACTGGCAATTCCCGCTCTTGATCACTCGCTTCTACTCCTTCCTTCCGATACCCGAAAGTGTCACCTTTATTGTCACGCTATATAAGATATGCTGTTTGATGCGATCGGCCGCATCTTCGAGAAGCAGAGATTTGATATGATCTCACCGTCGAAAGTATGAACACTACGTTTCTATATTTTGGGTATGTCCATCAAATCATTCACCTAATGATATGACTCCGTTGTTAACCGACGCTATTGTCCATGATCAGGAAACCTTGATCATCTGTTACCCAACGAACTAGTTAAATAGAGGCAACTAGGGACCTAGTTGTTTTCATACCACACGTGTATTAATGTTTCCGCGTAATACAGTTATAGCATGGTATTAAACGTATTATGAACAATCGAGATATGACAAATAAAATCACTTTATTAATTGCCTCTAGGGCATATCTCCATCATTTTTATAGGTCCCCAGAAAAATAGCCGTTGCAGGAAACTTACACCGGAGACTCCGGCCTGGGCGGAGACTCCGGGGTCACTCCGGACCAACTCCGGACCGAAGGCAGAGAGCGCCGTCTTGTGGAGCTCTTCGCTCCAAAACTTGATGGGCCGGAGACTCCGGCCCCTGAGCACCCCTGAGGCCGGAGACTCCGGTTGAGGCACACCGTAAACTCCGGCCTTGGCACACCGGACACTCCGGCCAGGAAAAACAGCAGCAAATTAGCAAAACTGTAAACCCAATAACTTTCTCGTTTGAACTCCAAATTAGGTGAAACCAATTTTGTTGGAAAGGTAACGACAAGAGCTTTCCTACAAAAAAATGGAAATATTAAGAACCATAAATAGAGTTAAGTTGACACACATGGGAAGGTGTGGAACTTTCCTCACGGATAAACCGATAATATTTCCAACACGAAAACGCAACAAGTTTTCAAACCAAAATCCGTTTTCAAAGAACTTGGGCTTGTCATGAAGATCACGACAAGCACCAAAACCCAACTAGGAGAAAAACCAAATAAGAACCAAGAAAGATGATGATGCCAAGTATGCAAAGGTTTGAGCTCTCCACAAAGATGCGATCAAGTTACTCACTTGAGAGCCCCTCTTGATAGTACGCCATCTATCCAATAACCTGGTCTCCCACTAACAACATGAGACCGGTAAAATAGAAACCCTATCAAGATCATACCTTTGTCTTGCGCATTTCACTTGAGCTAGATGATGACGATCTTGATCTCTTCAAGTGGACCACCTTTTTTGATTGCGCTTTGCTTGATGAAGATTCACATATCGCTCCCCATACACCACTACGGGAGAGCCTCTATTAGACACGTCTTCACTTGGCCATTATGTCCAAATGGGTGACAAGCTTCAAACATAGGATTTCTTCGAGATGCTTCTCTTGAATTTGCACTTCATCTTCTTCTCTTAATGTATATGATGACTTGAATATTGCTTTGGTCATCACTTTATCTTCTTCTTTCAATCTTGATACCAACACATGGTGTTCAAGCATTGCCAATGGACAAGCCCTACAAGGATAGCTCAATGCAACCATTAGTCCATAGAGATTAATTTGGAACCATTTTCAAAATGAATAATTTTCAAATTTGAAACCATTTTTAAATTCGGAACAATTTTCAAACTGGAACCATTTTTAATTTGGAACCATTTTCAAAATAAATAATTTTTCAAATTTGGAACCATTTTCAGAAAAATGAATAATTTTCAAATTTGGAACCATTTTTAAATTCGGAACCATTTTCAAAATGGAACCATTTTCAAAATCGGAACCATTTTCAATTTTGGAACCATTTTAAAAATGGAACCATTTTCATAATTGGAACCATTTTCAAAACTGAAACCATTTTCAAAAATTAGCAAATTTCATTTTTTAATTTGGAATCATTTTAAATTTGGAACCATTTTAAAAATGAACAATTTTCAAATTTGGAACCATAAATTTGGAACCATTTTCAAAATGGAACCATTTTAAATTTGGAATCATTTTCAAGTTTGGACCATTTTTAAATTCGGAACCATTTTCAAAATGGAACCATTTTTAATTTGGAACCATTTTCAAGATGGAACCATTTTCAAAAATGAATAATTTTCAAATTTGGAACCATTTTTAAATTCGGAACCATTTTCAAAATGGAACCATTTTCAAAATCAGAACCATTTTTTATTTTGGAACCATTTTAAAAATGGAACCATTTTCAAATTTGGAACCATTTTATTTTTTGAACCATTTTCAAAATTGGAACCATTTTACAAAAAAAATAAAAGAACGAAAAATAATAAGAAAAAAAACGAAAAAACAGGAAAGTAAAAGAAAAACAAAAAACAAAAAATAAATAGAAAAGAAAAATAAACGAAAAGAAACAGAAAAAGAAAAAAAAGGAAAAAGGCGCCAGACGGGCCGGCCCAGTAAAGCCTCGCGGAACGAAGTACTGCAGGCGGCGCGCACGATAAGCGTGGAGGTCCTATACAGCGTGTTACGCGAGCTGGAATTCGCGTCGCGTACCCGCCATGGGCCACGGCCCACCTCCTCTTCTTCTTTCCCGCATCCTCTTTCTCTTCCCCGCATCCTCTCTTTCTTCCCCGAACCGCCCACCGCCACCGGCCTAACCGCCTACTCCCGGCCTCCCGCGCTCGTCGCCGCTTCCGCGTCGACCCCGCGCCCTGCCCTGCTCGAGCCACCGCCTCCGCCGGTCCGTCGCCCCTCGGCCGGCCATCCCTCTAAGCCCTCCCAAACCCTAACTCCGGTCGCCGTCACTCGCGTCGCCGGCGAGCTCCCCGCACATGCACCCCCCCTTCTTAAGTTTCTTCCTCGCCTCCGCCGGCGACGCCGTGGCCTGCCGCGTCGTCCCCGTCTCCGGCGAGGTCCTGGCCTCACCTCCGACGGGGCGACGCGGCCAGCCACGTCGACCCCGCCGTCGGTGAGTGGCAATGGCGGAGGCGAGCGAGCGTCGTCGTCTTCCCGTCGAGCGCGCTGTGGGCCGGACCACTAGGGGTACGCGAGCGGTAGTCGGGATCGTGGTACGCGATATATAGGTTTTGCCCGATAAGCGCCGCTAACGGGCGGCATATAAGGTTTAGCAAACCTGTCATGTCATGTGGCAGCCGACCCGAGCATTACCGGCCCAGCCAGCCCAGAAGGCCCGCACCAAGGCCATCCTCATCCCCGCGCTCGGCCGGCCCCGGCAGCACCTCGCCGCCTTTCCGGCGGTCACCCTCCCTGGCTCCCTCCTTCCCTCTGTTTCCCGCCACTACCCTGCGCCATTTCCCTCCTATTTCACCCCCTCCGCCAAAATCCCCCACCAAAAGCCCTAAACCCTCAGCAACGGCCGCTCTTCAATGGCGTCGCGCCGCCTCAGCAACGGCCGCTCCCCTCTCGTGCGGAAGCAGAGCCAGATCACCGCCTTCTTCTCCTCCCCATCCCCGTCCCCCTCCCCTTCCGCCACCACCCCGAAGCCCACCGCATCGCCCTCGCCGCTCAACCCTAAGGCGAGGAAGCCCCCTCTCGCGGTGCCCTCCCCTCCCCCTCCCAAGCCCACTCCCCCCCGCCGCCGCCGCCGCAGCAACCGGATGCGCCCGCGGAAGAGGCGGTGGGGAGGCGGCTGCGGGTGTACTGGCCGCTGGACAAGGCGTGGTACGCGGGGAAGGTGGACGCCTACGACGGGGCCTCCCGCCGGCACCGCGTGATGTACGACGACGGGGAGGACGAGGAGGTCGACCTCGGCACAGAGAAGTTCGAGTGGGAGGCCACGCCGCCGCCGCCGCCGGCGGCCAGGAAGCTGCGCCGTCTCCGGCGGATGTCCGATACCGGAGATGCCAAGTCGCCGGCTGCCCCGGAGGATGAGGAGACCGCGGATTCCACCGAGGACGAGGACTGGAAGAAGGATGCTGCTCCGGAGGAGGATTCCGAGGAGTGGAATTGGATGACGATGACGACGATGAAGAGGTTGTTGCTGTCAGTTCGCGAAAGGGGAAAAGAAGCATCTCCTCGTCCATTTCAGCTTCAGGGTCAACGATGCGGTCAGCGTCTGGTCTGGGCTCAGCTTCCGCATCATCTGGGTCAACGTTGTCAACCAAGAGGAAGAAAGTGGATGTCGGTACATTGGGTTGTGCTAAAAAGTTCAGCTTTCAACTTGATAACACACCTGAAAAGGCCGAGTTGAAAGTGCCAACGAGCTGTGATAGAAGTGAGTAATGGAATCTGAATTGTCGATGAGTCTATTCTCGGTATGGCTATTCCGTCTGTAATTTTTGCTGCCGTTGTTGCATTGCAGGGGATAAAAGTTTGGAGAATGCTCATCTTGCTCTTACTGGAGACTTGGCTGAGCGCTTTGGGCAGCGGCAGGTGGAGAAGTTCACATTCCTTGGGGAGTAAGTACTTTTGGGATACTCTTTTGATTATTTCCTTTTGCAATTTGAAAATTATAGCAGTTAGACGGCTAGGTGGAGACCTTTTTTAGTATTGTCAAATTATTAGGTAAAACATTTGCTCAGAATTTTGGAGTATTTATTTACTCTAGGCATACACTTTGCTTTATCAAATTTCTTTTCTTAACGGGATTTATAATTTACTTACTAGTTATGTTGGGTTTTCAACTTTAGAGGGCGCAAAGATGCAAAAGGGAGACGACCTGGAAACCCAGCCTATGATCCACGAACTCTGTCCTTACCTCCCCAATTCCTGAAGAACTTGACAGGTGGACAGGTAATATGTCCATGTTTACAATATGTCCCTTTTCTACTGTGTAGCTTGTATGTAATGCTAACTGTTAATCTTGGTTAATAGAGGCAATGGTGGGAATTTAAATCACAGCACATGGATAAGGTTCTGTTCTTCAAGGTACATTTATATTTATCAGTGCTCATTGGGTACTAAAATTAAGGCTGTCTAGTTTAGTCATTATTCATAACTCTATGAATTGAAACAGATGGGCAAGTTCTATGAATTGTATGAGATGGATGCTCATGTTGGGGCAAAGGAGCTTGACCTTCAATACATGAAGGTATGAATATTTCCTTCTGCTTATTTTTTTTCTGTTATCACTCCAGTTTTCAGTTTTTATCTTCCCTTGTGATCCAGAACTCTTGTGCTTATTTTTTTTGCACCCTATTATCTTAGGGTGACCAACCTCACTGTGGCTTCCCAGAAAAGAATTTAGCAGTGAATTTGGAGAAACTAGCTCAAAAGGTCAGGACATCTTTGATGTAATTTTATTCGCCAAGAGCAGATATTCTTCATCTTGATAATAACATCCATTGCATCACAGGGTTACCGCGTTCTGGTTGTAGAGCAGACTGAAACACCAGACCAGCTTGATCTTCGTCGTAAAGAGACGGGCACAAAAGACAAGGTTGTTTACATTCCATGATAAGCTAGAGTTACCACTTTTGTTATACCAATATGTGCATATCATGACCTAAAAAGTATATGCCAAATATGACTATTTTTTCTGTTTGGAACATATATGACAGTGATTTAGATTGGAAACTTTCGAGCAACGTCCTGTTGTATAATTTTTCTTTAAAGTCATATATTGTTATTTGCATGTTGGAATCATGACCATAATAATTCTTCTGATTGTCCTGCTTTACTCTCTCAAGGTTGTGAGGCGTGAAATATGTGCAATGGTCACAAAAGGAACATTGACAGAAGGAGAGTCCCTTCTGGCAAATCCAGAACCGTCATACATCTTGTCTGTGGCTGAAGATTCTCAATATAGCTCAAAGAAGAGTCAAGATGGTCATACAATTGGTGTTTGCATAATTGATGTTTCTACAAGCAAATTCATAGTTGGACAGGTTGGTGGTTTTATGATCCTCGCGTCTGTTTTCAATTGTACTTACGCGCAGAAAACAATCATCAAACCAAATAGATTTCTCGAGAGCCGCATTGTTTATTGTGTAGCCTCTTATCATTAGACATTTTTTGTTTTTCAGTTCCAAGATGACCCTGAACGTCATGTGTTATGTTCAATTTTATCTGAAATAAGGCCTGTGGAAATCATAAAGCCAGCTAAGATGTTGAGTCCAGAAACTGAGAGGGCACTGAAAAACAATACGAGAGACCCTTTGATAAATGATTTGCTTCCATCTACGGAATTTTGGGATGCAGACAGAACTATTCGTGAGATGGAGCAGTACTACAGCTCGTCAGACAATCTTGCTGTCACAAAACACCGATGGTGCACAAAACAATGTGGGCTGTCTGCCTGACCTATTAAGTGAGCTAATTGAAGCTGGTGATCGAGCATGTGCGCTTTCTGCTCTTGGAGGTTCTTTGTTTTATTTGAAGCAAGTCTTTCTAGATAACAAATTGCTTCCATGTGCTGAGTTTGAGCCACTTACCTGTTCTGTGCTCATCAACAATATGCGGAAGCATATGATACTCGACGCAGCAGCAATGGAAAATTTGGAGATCTTAGAGAATGCAACTGGGGGCATCTCAGGGTACTGCCTGCTTCAATCTGTTTAGTTTTGTCTAGAACTAGAACTCAGTGTTAATATTACTTTTGTCTATACTTTCAGGACCTTGTATGAACAGTTGAATCATTGTGTAACTGGATTTGGAAAAAGGTTGCTCAAACGGTGGATTGTAAGGCCTTTGTACAATTGCAAAGCAATACTACAGCGTCAAGGTGCCATCGCTGTTTTCAAGGTTTGTCTTTGACACAAACAATCTTCCTAACAGCATAAACTTGTTTTGCTATTCAATTAGGATCCTTTGAAAATGATTTTCTGCATAGTTGTAGCGAAGAGTGAGTTTTGTTTTGCTTGGTGAATTTTGATCTACATGCAAGAGTTATGCTTGAGATATACTTGTAAATGACATCTTGATAACAGAATTTTGTTCTCTACTTGAGAAGAGAATAGGTAATGCAGCATTAAATTTGTTACCAGGAGATAGTGAGAAAAATGAGTGTGGAAACACGAGATAGAAAACTGTGCATTTCACCTGGTTTCACTAACCCTAGGAAGAGGCGAAGCATAACAAACCCATAGGTTTTTCTCGCTTAATAGGGTGGAGTTCACTAATCCCAAATTAATACGGACTTCACCGATACCGATACCGATACCAAACCTAGTTTGAGAGAGATCCATCACAGGCATGTCGTGAACCATACCAAGAGAGAGCACTGAATCGAACCATAATAAAGATGATAACATCACAAACCCACATTTTATTGTCTTTCCTTCTTTTAAAGAGTATACAGCGTAAGACACCTAATGCCTCGTTTGGATGTTTGCATTGAGCCTAGATATTAGATATTCGGGAGTTTTCAGCCCCGAATATCCCAAATCAGGGTGTTTGGACGTGCTAGATATTGAATCTGGCTATTCGCTGCCGATATCGAGCTATCGCTTCGGACGGCAAAAAAGAGCGCAACTAATGTCGAGGGGTTAGCCTCGACATCGTGAGATATTCGCTTCAGCGTACCGCTTCGCTCCCCTCCCGGCCGCTCTGTTTCGATCCTCTCCCTCGCTCGTCCTTCCTGAGCTAAGCAGCGGCGGCGGCGCAGCAGGTACCCCGGCCTCCTGCCCCAGCTCCTCCTCCCGCCATTTCCTTCTCCTTATCCCGTCGTCTCTGTGCCGCGGACCTCGTTCCTGTGCCTGGATTCGCCGTCCGCTATAGCAATCTCGTTCCCGCCGTCCGCGGCGCAGAGGTGACGAAGGCGAGGAAGACCGATAAGATGCGGCGGTGCTAGGCCATCAAGCAGCAGCACGACCAGCTGCGGCGAAAGGGCGGCCAGCCCCCTGCGAGAAGGTCAGTGCCTCAGGACGCGAAGTGGGACAACAGCAAGGCCGGCACCGGAGCCCTGGCGGCGTGCAGGCGTAGCCGGCCGGCAGCGGCAGGGGTCAGAACCGGCGGCCGTCGCTGCAGAGCATCTCCGAGGCCACGGGCCAGAGCAGCAGCGTCTCTGAACCCACCGCGAGCTAATTTGCTGCCGGATTAGCTTCCCGCCGCCGTCTCCTTCTCCTTCTCCCGCTGTCTCCTTCTTGTTCTCCCGCCACAGAGCTCGGCCCCGACGCCGATTCGATGGTCTCCTGCCATCCGTGCGCCAGCGATCCAGAAGGTCGACGTCGAAATTCACTGCTCCGTGAATGTCCGGGCCAGCAGGTCGAGGTCGCATCGCCGCTGCTGCTCATCCACAAACTGTCGCTGCTTTTCGGGGCGTTACTGTTTGTTGCTTTGGTCCTCTCCGTTCATGCACCCTGACTCATGCGTGTATGCCTGTACACATTTATTTGTGCTAGCTAGTGTAGTGGCATGGATACGTATTTTGGATATGTAGTTTGGAAAAACAAAAACTATATTTTTGCTGAATTATTTGGTGTGCATATTTTTATGTATTCATGTTAATATGTGGTGATACAATTTTTTAATTTTAGAGCTCCATATGTTATTCATTAGACCCATATAACAGTATAATAATCAAAGTCTCGAAAAACTGCAATTCATCACTTTTATACCATCCAAACAGCATTTGACATTCAACCTCAATATCTTGTTGGGGTCCAAATATCTAACACATCCAAACAGAAATATTGACATTCAGTATCAATATCAATATCCTGGATATTGGACATTCAACCCAATATAATATCTAGCCTCCCAATGCAAACATCCAAACGGAGCATAAGTGTTTGCAACTATTATTTTTTGAGCTACATCTATCTTGCATTTCATTGTAGAATAAAGTAATTGGCCAATGAATTAAGGGAAAGCTTGCCAAAAACATATAACTGGCTCAAACGTGTAGCTAAAGTTGGGCCTGGAGCCCTCAACCGGGCCAACAAGATATACACTGCAGACATACGCACCACCACAACACCCACAACCAGCCACAACAAATATGCACCAACGTGCGTGAGCCACACACTGCTAAGTATGAAACCTGGCGCATCATCACTCAGGCAGCAATGCACATCATCTTTCCTGCCTAGAGAGCTAGATCCGGGATTGGCTCCATCGGCCAAAAAAAGGTGAAGATGACCAGGCGCCACCGGATCCCGTGCCACCAGTAATACCTGACATGTGGCTGGCCAGTGCACCAACTGCAATCTGACTGTAGCGCCGCACTGGCCGGCCACCCTGCAGCCCTAACTGCACCGAATCACCGCCTGCATACCACGGGACTGCTGCCCGGCATCCACCCCAAGCTGAAGGGAAGGGGCAAGCCAACACTACTAATTTGGGCCTTGCGATATCGCCGGGACACCTGGAAGCACCCACTGTCAGCCTAACATGACATGCCTGCCCAAAGAAGGAAGTCACGTTGGTCGGGTGAGGGTTCAGGCCACCCTGGTGCCGCCCCAAGGGAGCAGCACGAGGGCATGGGCAAAATATGCTACTCTCACATACATTACGTCTTTCATTATATTGATGCATGGAAACTCACAAATATATCCATATATTTTCCTCACAAATGACTATACTGTAGACCAATGAACACAATTACTTTTATGTAAGTAAATAAAAGCATTCTATTTTTCTGACGTCCTTTTTATTATGTGTCCATATATGGATCCTGTCTTAGCCTTGGGTGAATTGCTGTTATTTGAGCTTTGTGAAGTATGATGATTATTTATTCATACTGAGAAACTTGTGGTCCTCAAATTTGAAATAAAGTGCAACATAATTATAAATGTTTGAACTAAATTATGAAATTTCAAACTGATGATTACCATATAATAATATATTCTGACTGCATCTGTTTTCACTGTATTTACAAAGGATTGCAGCCAGAAAATTTCTTTCATGTTTTACATGATTATGCCTTGTCATTTTACTCTATTTAATTTTAAAGCTCAATTCATCCTTCCAGGGAGTTGGGCATGAATGTGCTATGCAGTTGCGTAAGGATTTATCTAGGCTCCCAGACATGGAGCGTCTGCTTGCACGCCTTTTCTCTAGCTGGTAATTCAATATCATACCTTATTAGTAACGATATCGTGCAACAAGCTGGATTTGTTTGGCTTTTGCATTTTGTCTTTTTTTTTTTGCTTTAGGTTTAGCTTTAGAAATTTGCATTGCTTTTTCTGCTTTGGACCTTTGAAATCTTCTCCCTTGTTCTGAATGACTCATCTACACATTCTCTGCAGTGGTGAAAATGGTAGAGGTTCCAAGTCAGTTGTTAAATATGAAGACACATCAAAGAGACTGCTCCAGCAGTTCACTGCTGCTCTTCGTGGTTGCCAGCAGATGTTCCAAGCATGTTCTTCTCTTAGGGTGTTGACAGGGACAGAGGGGTCTTGTCTGCTAAATGATTTGCTTTCACCAGGTAGTAATACCAACTTTCCTTACTAGTTAAGCTACACAATGTCTTATTTTGCTCTCCATTTCTTGCTTTCCTTGGTCTGGTTTCTTATCAGATTGTTTAACCGCCTCAAATGTGTAAGCTGACTTTGCAAGCGCTAACTGTTTACAGGCAAAGGGTTACCAGATGTATCGTCAATTTTAGATCACTTCAGCGCTGCATTTGATTGGTCAGAAGCTGATCGTAATGGTCGAATCATACCTCTTGAAGGTTGTGATTCTGAATATGACGCCACTTGCTCTGCCATAGAGGAGATTGAATCCAGTCTGCAGGAGTACCTGAAGGAGCAAAGAAAGCTACTGAGAGACTCATCGGTATGTTGCACTTATTTACAAACTGCCAAACATTTATTAGTTTCTGCAACAACTGCTAATAATTAGTCTACTATGGTGCAGGTTGATTATGTAAATGTTGGAAAGGATACTTACCTTATTGAAGTGTCTGAGAGCCTGAGAGGATCTGTCCCTCGTAACTATGAGATGCAGTCTACAAAAAAGGTAACGATGCACGATTTTTCTTGTATTTGAATATAAGCAAGTACAGAACTGTACTGATACTGTATGAATGTTATTGGCTTGTTGATGCTAAAACAAAAGAAAAATGAGATGCGATTCTCCTCTGGGGAGGATATAATCAAATTTGTGATGCCAAAATGATTGGTTAACACTTGAAACATTCCATTAGTTGATTAGTTTCACATTATTGTGCACACACCCAACATACTTTTTTTCGATAAAGGGTGCTTTATTACTCAAAAAGTTCGAGCATTACACCTGGCCTCTGACACACCCAACATATATTTGTGTTTTCCAGTATAGTGATTTAAAAACCCCTTTTAGACTTCAGATTCTTAGGATACCCGCTGCGCATCCGATGGATGGATGCAGCTTTAAAAGACAAACACGTCGAATACCTGGGCAGGTTTGCCTTTGCAGCATGAGCAATGTGTTCAGAAAATGTTACGGGCTTCGGTCAAGGTGGTGTTTGTCAATGGCCAAGTCACCCTATTCTGGCTCTACAGATCAAGCCCATTGCTTTGACCCTTTGAGATGGTTTCTTCTAACTTCTAAGACACGATGTGTTGATGTTAGGAGCTTTAGGCCTGGATGTTTACTTGTTTAGAATGTTTTTCTTTTCTCTCCTGGCTTTCTTTTTTCCATTTTGGCTCTTTGCTGGATTGTTGTTCTATATTAGCTCTCTGTACTAGAGCAGTCATGCATTTGTTCACTTGTCTGAACACATATTGAAATGTATTATAAAGTCCTATTTGTACTCAAACTGAGATTTATGTTAGGAATTAAAGTTTATAACATGATTTCAACTTTTGGCCAGGGTTTCTGCCGGTACTGGACACCAGAGGTAAAGCAACTACTATCAGAACTTTCCAAGGCCGTGGCAGACAAAGAAGCAATATTGAAAGGCATTCTTCAGAAGCTGATTCATCTCTTTATTGAGCATCACAGCAAGTGGAGACAGTTGGTTTCTGTAGTTGCTGGTAACACTGCATCTGATGTTATTTTGATTCATCATGTACACCATTTTTAGTAAATTAGTTTGGCTGAACTCCTTATTGCTCCTTGTTCTTTTCACTGTACTCTTGATCTGCCATGTTTTTTTCTTACTAAAAATGTGATTATAGTTGTATGTTCTTGGATCATATTGCTAGCTGTTAGGCAGCAACAAGGGTGGGATGGAATTATTGAGAAAATGTTACTCGGCACACTTGACCCTTTCAATTTTGACTACATACACACTAATATGAGTGAATCTATGTACAAAATAAGTCTGGATACATTTGAATCAATAAAATTGAAATGATGGGTCCAGTGTGCCTTATATTAGTGAATGGAGGGAGTACTAGTTTTGGATGCTCTGTGAATCAACTGGCCACCTTTCATTATATATAGTAGTACTATTTATCATCTTTCGAAGAAAAAGTACTATTTATCATGCCTTTTACATCATAAGAAAGATATATATACTTCTTTGTTAATTATGGTGCTAAATCTTCACGTGCATGAGGGCATACAAGTAAAAAAAATGATGTTTGTCACAAAAGCTCACTAAATATTATGTTGTTTTCTCATGCAGAGATAGACGTTTTGAGTAGCCTTGCTATTGCGGGTGATTATTTTGAGGGGCCAACTTGCTGTCCAACTATCAGAGAATCGTATGGTCCAGATGATACTCCTATTTTCCATGCAAGAAACCTTGGGCATCCCATTATTCGAAGTGATTCGTTAGGCAAGGGTTCTTTTGTACCAAATGATATTAAGATGGGCGGGCCAGGAAATGCCAGCTTTATTGTTCTTACTGGTCCAAATATGGGTGGTAAATCAACTCTTCTGCGTCAAGTTTGTTTTACCATAATATTGGCACAGGTAATCCATCACCTTAGCACATGTTATCCACCGTATCTGTCAACATTGCTTGTTAACGGCACAATTTCTTTGACAGATTGGAGCAAATGTTCCAGCAGAACACTTGGAGCTTTCTCTTGTTGACCGCATCTTTGTTCGCATGGGAGCAAGGGATCATATTATGGCTGGACAAAGTACATTCTTGGTGGAGCTCATGGAGACTGCTTCTGTGCTTGTAAGTTTTCCCTTTCAGATATGAATAGCTGTCTGTAATTTGCATGCTTGCTTATCGATTAATTTTTCTTCAGTCATCAGCTACCAAGAATTCTCTGGTGGCTTTAGATGAGCTTGGGCGGGGTACATCAACTTCTGATGGACAAGCTATTGCGTAAGTTTAAGGATTGTAACATTGAGTCGTTATGTACTACTGATACTCTTTTTTATTCTGTTATCTCATTTTCTATTACACTTGTGAGATTATTGATTTACTGCCTTTTGGATTGTAACAGGGCATCTGTTCTAGATTATCTTGTTCACCGTGTGCAGTGTCTTGGCTTGTTTTCTACTCACTACCATCGATTAGCAGTGGAACATGAGGATAACAAGGTATGGTGTTCGTATCATGGTTTTGAGTTCAATCATATACAGGTTTTAACCTGCGTATTTGAATACCTCACAACAGGTATCACTTTGCCATATGGCATGTGAAGTAGCACGGGAGAAGGAGGTTTGGAAGAAGTGACTTTCCTTTATAGATTAACAGATGGGTCGTGTCCCAAAAGCTACGGTGTAAATGTTGCTCGCTTAGCAGGTTATTTCCAAGCCAATATTTTTGTTTTCCCAAGTTACTCAAATTTTAAATTCTCTTTTAGCCTGAGACTTCAAGTTAGCCCAAAGGAAACAGTATGCTCATATTGTTGTCTTAATCCAGGAATACCTGCATCGGTGCTTCAAAGGGCTAATGAGAAGTCGATTGACTTTGAGGCCAATTATGGGAAGAGACACTGTTCGATGAAAGATAAGGTGTTCTGTGCACGAAGGAGGATAACTTTGCTACCATTAAGGATTTGTTCCAAGTTGTGAAGGCTGGGAATCATCAAGGAGATCAGGCAGCAAGCTTAAGCATAATTCGTAAAGTGCACATGCGTGCCAGGGCGCAAGCTATGGAAGGATAATCAATTACATGACTTATTAATCAGTGGAGATTAATTTCCCCTTTTTTGCCAACTTGGAGGCCTTTTTTGGATTAGTATATAGGGCCACTATCGGCTGCAGCAGTTTTCAAGGCCAAGGAGGGTCACCTATCCTGTGTAATTTTCAAGCTCAGGAGGTCCTTAGACCTTAGTTTAGTAATGACCAGCTGAACGACTATAGGGGAGGGAATGCTGCTGAGTTATAAACGAGCTCTGCAAATACTTCCCCATTTTGTAATTACCTATGGTAGATGGTTATTGGAAATCATTCAGTACTTTTGTCAGCTAATCTACTTGTTATCCATCCACTCCAGCGTCCCCCCTTCCCCTTGTATTCAGATTGTCCGTAAGCTGCCACCTGTGTTATACATTTCAATGCACACACGTCCTGATACACTAGTGCCCACGGAGAACAGTGCATGATTCAGGATACAAGCATGACCAAAGTACTGGTAGGATGGCTTCATGCGTTGTCATTGTATCCTGCAATTTTGGTAACATGGGTGGAGGTGCATCATCTGTTTGTGTGATTTCCACCACAGGTCGGCTAGCTAATCTAAGAAATTGCTAATGAGTGACTTCCCTTTATACTTTTAGCAGTTTGTTCATCTCCCAAAATCTGTGGCGTAAATGTTGCTGGATTAGCAAGTTAATTCCAAGCTAACAGTTTTGTTTCTCAATACATTTACTCTCAATCAAATATGCTATTTCCCCCGAGGCTTTGGCCGTGGCAAAGAAGTTTCGCTCATGTTGCATTTTTCATCTACGGCCCGGACTAGTGGCTTTTGCTCTGGTTTTGGTGCATCTTTCGAGCCACTTGTACAATTTTTTGTTTTGTTTTGTTTTCCTCGTCACATGTCCTGTATTTGATTCCATCAAGAATGAAATGCAGCAGCTCTCTTGCTTTTTATCAAAAGAATATCAGTCCATGGTTTCTGTTTTGTTTTTATGCTGGGCTTCGCAAGAACTCATGCTAGTTTCATAAATGAAGCTGGGATTGACAACCAATTCTTCTCAAATTCGAAAACTTCATTTTAAGATCCACAAAATGTCTAAAAAAAGACACATGAACATGTAACGAGTAAAAGTCCATCGACATTTCTTTTCAGCTCCACAAAATGAACATTTTGGCAGCTCCACAAAATGAACCCGTTACATGTGCAGTATGTACATGTAAAAGTCCATCAACATTTCTTTTCAGGCTTGATCTACACAAAAAGAAGAAAAAAAATCCGTAGCAGAATAGAGTTTCTATGCTTTCTAGAGACACAGTTTTTTTTTGTAGACTACAAATTAACTTATTATAGAAAAATCGGACACAACTATTCAAAAGTATTACATACACTTTTTTGTATTTTTTTTTTAAAATTCTGCCTCTCCGGAGACCCTAGACAAAAATGGTCGCCCATGGAGCTTCATCTTGGTGTAAGGAGCTTCATGGTGTTTTGGGGAGTCTCCAACTGAGTTGTGGGTTGTGCCCCAACCTTGTTTGTAAAGGTCAGGTGCCCGCCTTCAAGTTCCCTCTCAACGTGTCCCTTGATTTGTGCGAGAGGCACGAGGAGAATTAGGTGAGCCTTTGTGGTGCTAGTGACCTTTGTGGTACCACACCTCTTCAATGAAGGTGTACTTGCATTGTGGAAGGAATTTCGGAAATTACATCCTTGTTCTCAGCATTGCGGTTATCTCTTACCTTCATTTACTTGTTGCTATGTTGCTTTGTAGGCCTTGTATGCTTGCCACCTAGCATTGTACATTTACTTGCATGTTTCTTATATTTCGTTGTATCCCTAAAATTGAAAAGAAAGATAAAATTATTTGTCGCCTATTCGCACCCCTCTATTCGACCAAACCAGTCCTTTCAGCGGTGTTTGTTTGTTGGCGGGAAAATAACAAGCATGGTAGAGAGAGGGCAGATTTTTGGATGGAAAATGACGAGCATGACATGTGAGAGAGCGTTGATATATGGGTCGGAAACGACGAGCATAATATGGATTATTTATGGACGCTTGCTACACGCCTGAGAAGATTTTGACATGCCTTTCCCCTTGTCATAATAGCTCGTCGCGACCACTTTTCCTAGCCCAGCCCATTGCCACCTCCGTTGCTCAAAATTCCCAAATGAATAAATGTTTCAATTTCAAATTTCACCGTGTTAAGTTTTCAGTTGTACAAAAAACCATACTCGACCTCAATAAAATAAACCGTCGATGAAAATTTGGCCAACTTTCAATCGTAGCTCCTTTGACTTTCAACAAAATTCTGCTAAAAATATCAACCAAAATACCTAGCTTTCAACTCCAAAGACCAAAGTCGATTTCACAGAAAATACACACAAAAAAAAAAAAGGATATTGGCCGCTATACCATCTTCTTCAGTTTTGGCGATGTTGGTGTGAGTTGAAAAATATATATGTTAGAGGGTTTTAAGTGTAAAATGTACAAATAATATAGACAACAGAATAGAGAGATGGATCGGTAGAGATCCAGAATATTCCCCTTTCATCTGCTTGCCTCACGCTCTCTGTTCTTCCACTCAATTTCAAATCCTTATGATTTTCGTATGAGATTCAATATGGTATCAGAGCAGGATAGTTCCTGCGTGTTCTTCCTGCAATTTTGAGCAAAGATTGGCCGCCGTCGAGGTGCTGTGTCGCCGAAGTTTGGAGCTTGCTGTCGTGCGTTGTGGTGCGGCCGCTCCCAGTCTCTGTCTTCATCCCAGCCCAGTCCGTCGGAGTGAGGTGCAGTTCGCCGGAGTGAGCTGTTGTGCTGCCGCTGTTGGTCCCTGACGCAGCTCTGCAGTGCTGCAATTGTTTGGTCTCAAGTTGTTGCGACGAGGTCAACTTCATTCAGAAGTCACCGTCCATCTTCCTGGTACTTGATACACAAACAGCTAGCTCATTTTCTAGTCTTGTTTTTGTCTGCTATTGTCTTGCGCGAGGTCTCCACCACAAACACTAGAGAGACCAAGTGGTTCAGAGTAGTGTGCTGCATTAATCTAGCACCTGCCGAGTGAATCTTAAGCACATTTGTTCAGTGTGTTTGGCGTGTATTTTTGCATTGGAAAATGGCTGAAAAATCTAAGGACAAGTCAGGGGATTCAAGCATAGACAAGATGTATGAAATTTTCAGTAAATTGCTTGAACAACAACAACTTAAAGCAGTCCCAGAAACAGTCAGGTACGCCTTGGAACCAAATCCAGTGAAGCTGTCAGGGCCAAGTAATTATGTTAGTTGGGCACGCCATGCTCAACTGATACTGAGTTCCCATGGCTATGAGGACCTGCTTGTTGATGATGAGGAAAAGCAGAAAAGCGGTGACACTCACACAAACAGATCAATGATAGAGTTTTAGTATGGCTGTTGGGAAGCATGGAGCCAATAGTGCGACAACAGGTCGAAATAATGTCAAGAGTGTCTGAGGTGTGGACCGCCTTGGAGAAGCAATTCGCTGGAAATCAAACAAAATGCAGGCAACGCGCATCATGGAGGAATTAACTCATCTAAATCAGGGTACAAAGTCTGTAACAGAATATGCTGGTGAACTGAAGCGGCTGTACAGGGACCTGCACTATTATCATCCTTTTCAACCAGTTGATAAGAAAGACCTAGCCATTCATCATAAATGGTTTGAGACAATTGTGGCCAAGTTGTTTCTGGATGGACTAAACCAGGAGCTTAACCTTCGGCGACAGCTCATATTTTCTGAATCAGAATGGCCCAGTCTCGATGATATTATTTCTAGTATACTCGAGGAAGAAACTCGTGGGTCACTGTAAGGAGAATGATCTGAAATGTGGAGATGATCGTGCGGCTTTATCTATGCAATATTGTCGTACCCCTAAACCCATTGGCAAGATAGACAAAACCAAGCAATTCTGTGATCATTGTAAAAGAAATGGCCACACAAAGGATACATGTTTTGAGCTGCATGGATACCCCTCTTGGTGGGAAAAAGGAAAACCTCGGTTAGGGGGAGTTCAAAGTGTGAACAAAGGCAAGCTAACCACAGTGCATCTCTACGGGAGACACCATTGGTAGATGTACGAGCTCTTGAGGAGTTCAACTCCAAGCTTAAACTTTCAGAAAGCTCGTCTTCCTCCCAGGGCACCTCTAAGGCTGATTCCAGTCACATTGCCACTTCTCATCTAGGTATGAAACTTTATCATGCGAACACCACTACCAAATCAAAACCCTGGATTGATACAGGAGCTACAAATCATATGACAGGGGCTTCAGACTTGTTTGTTTCTTATACTCCTTGTCAGGTAAAGACAAAGTCCGTGTAGCAGATGGATCCATGGCACCTATTGCGGGACGTGGATCCATCCGGTGCACCAAGTCATTGTCTTTACCTCATGTTCTACATGTTCCCAAGTTCCCAGTTAACTTACTATCCGTTAGCTCTATCAATAAATCTCATAACTGTAGATGTTGGTTTGATCTAGGGACTGGGAGAATATTGGGGACTGGGACCGAGCATGAGGGACTTTATTATCTTGATGATGGAAGTGATGAAGTGGCTCTTGCATCATGTTTGTCTTCCTGTCAAGAATTATTGTTGCATCACCGCAGGCTTGGACATCCTTCTTTTGCTGTTTTGCTCGTCTTTATCCTGCTTTATTTAAGTTATGCCCTAAAGAGGCTCTAGTATGTGATGCTTGTGAACTAGCTAAGCATACTAGGGGCTCTTATCCTAGCATTGGTAATAGAAGTGAAAAACCATTTGAAAAAATTCACTCTGATGTTTGGGGACCTTGTGAGGTTAACTCAGTTTCTGGACACCGGTGGTTTGTGACATTTATTGACTGCTTTAGTCGATACACTTGGCTTTATCTTCTGAAGCATAAGAGTGACGTGTTATCTGTTTTCAAAGACTTGTGTGCCTTATTAAAAATCAGCATGCAACTTCTGTTAAAATTTTACGTACGGATAACGGTACTGAATATGTTAATCATGAGTTTGAATTGTTTCTTGCTTTGAATGGTATTGAACATCAGACATCATGTGTTAATACACCAGAGCAAAATGGTGTTGCTGAACGTAAAAATAGGCATTTGCTAGAAGTTGCACGTTCGTTGATGTTTACAATGAATGTGCCCAAATTCCTTTGGGGCGAGGCAATTAAAACTGCAACTTACTTGATAAATCGAATGCCTCTTCGTGTTCTAGATCACAAAACTCCTGCTGAATGTCTTTTAAAGTCTAATGAATTTGTGGTTCCTCCAAAGGTATTTGGGAGTGTTTGTTTTGTGCATGACTACAGAAATTCGGTTGGCAAATTAGATCCTCGTGCTCTTAAATGTGTTTTATGGGTTATTCTCCCTCAAAAAAGGGCTATAGATGTTGGTGTCCTTCGGAGCATCGTTTCTTTGTGAGCATGGATGTAACTTTCCGTGAAAACGAACCATATTATGGGTCAAATGTTGTGTCTGGTATTTCCTTGTCTCCACCTGATGAGCAGCAAGAAAGGGGGGTGAAGGGCCTGAAGGGCCTGTCCTTGTTCTTGCTCCCACTTCAGGTGATTCTCTGTCTACTAATAACACTCGAAATCAGGGGGAGGAAAATGATAGTGTTAGTGATGATAACTCTTGCCATGGAGACGAGGGTGATGCTACTGACCATTTATCACTTCCATCTCAAGGTGAGGAGTCTCAAATGCGTGAGGACCCAGGTACCAATACTATCCCTTCTAATTCCGTAGCTCCTACTAGCACATCGGGGCAGAGTGATAATCAGCTTTCTACTTCTGTAGATAGTTTACCTATTTCCTTACGAAAACCAACTAGAACCCGAAACACACCAGGATATCTTAAAGACTACAAGCATGATATAGCCAACTACATCTCCTACGAATATTGTAGCCCATCCCTCCAAAGTTTTATTGCTTCTCTAGATCTTGTTTCCATACCAAATGACTGGACAGTAGCCTTGGAAGACCCAAAATGGAAGGAAGCAATGCTGGATGAGATGAGAGCATTGGAGAAAAATAAAACTTGGGAGCTCGTGGATCTACCACCAGGTAAGCAACCCGTGGGGTGCAAATGGGTGTTTACTATTAAGCACACACCAGAGGGTAAGATAGAAAGATACAAAGCACGCCTTGTAGCCAAAGGGTACACACAAACTTATGGTATAGACTATGATGAAACCTTTGCACCTGTGGCAAAGATGAATTCTGTGAGGACTCTAATATCTTGTGCAGTTAATTTTGATTGGAACATCTACCAGATGGACGTAAAAAATGCATTTCTTCATGGAGATCTTCATGAAGAGGTGTACATGCAAATTCCACCTGGTTTTGAGTCCAGCCATAGTACAGGAAAAGTACTACGCCTACATCGTTCTTTGTATGGGTTGAAACAATCACCAAGGGCGTGGTTTGATCGCTTCAGACAAGCTATGCTAAAAAAAGGCTATCAACAGAGCAACGCTGACCATACACTATTCTATAAACATGCTGATAACAAGGTTGCAATCCTGATAGTCTACGTTGATGATATTGTGATGACAGGCAATGATACGGAGGAAATTGCTGCCTTGAAACATCATCTTGCACGAGTTTGAAGTGAAGGATCTGGGACGCTTAAAGTACTTCCTGGCATTGAAGTCTCGCGTGGTCCAAAAGGTATATTTTTGACACAAAGGAAGTACATCTTAGACTTGCTCAAAGAAACTGGCTTATATGGTTCAAAACCAGCTGCAACTCCCATTGACCAGAATCACAGATTATGTAGTGATGTTGGAAATCCGGTTAATAGAGAACGCTACCAGAGACTTGTGGGGAAGTTAATTTATCTTTCCCACACTCGTCCTGATATTGCATTCGCCGTGAGCGTTGTGAGTCAATTCATGCATAACCCAAGAACGGCTCACCTAGATGCTGTTAATAGAATCCTACGATACCTTAAAGGGTGCCCAGGAAAAGGTCTTCTATTTACAAAGCAAGGTAATTTACAAATTGAGTGTTATACCGATGCAGACTGGGCTGGTTCTCTAGATGATCGGCGATCTACTTCTGGTTATTGTGCATTTGTTGGGGGAAATTTAGTCTCTTGGAGAAGTAAAAAACAAAATGTGGTAGCTAGATCGACCGCTGAGGCTGAATTTAGATCCATGGCACATGGTCTATGTGAGCTATTATGGCTGCAGATTTTGCTAACAGAACTGAGGTTATGTCACAGTAAGCCTCTGATGCTTTACTGTGATAACAAAGCAGCAATTGATATAGCAAATAATCCGGTGCAACATGATCGTACAAAACATGTTGAAGTTGATCGACATTTCATCAAAGAGAAGCTGGATAGAGGAGTAGTTTGTATGCCATATGTGACTTCAGCAAATCAGATAGCAGACGTTCTAACAAAAGGTCTACCAGAGAAGTTGTTTTCTATCTTTTGTAGCAAGATGGGTCTGTTTGATGTGTTTGCCCCATCTTGAGGGGGAGTGTTGGTGTGAGTTGAAAAATATATATGTTAGAGGGTTTTAAGTGTAAAATGTACAAATAATATAGACAACAGAATAGAGAGATGGATCGGTAGAGATCCAGAATATTCCCCTTTCATCTGCTTGCCTCACGCTCTCTGTTCTTCCACTCAATTCTCAAATCCTTATGATTTTCGTATGAGATTCAATAGGCGACAGCCTGACAATCAAGCGATGAGCCAATGGCAACAAACAACAAGCAGTGAGTAACACCGGTGGCTGCCTTTCTTCACGAGCTGGGATGGGGAGAGAAAAAAGAGAAAGTGCAAGGAAAAGAGAGAGAGAAAGATAAAGAAAGTGGGAGGGAGAGGGAGAGAGCTGAGAGGGAATGCAAAGTATTGTAAGGACCGTCCAAGGTATAGATACAAAGAGAAACGTAGGATCATTTGGTGAGACATCTCAATCTCACACAAAGAAGAAATTTCTCAAACAACCAGAAGAATTACCTTTGAAGTTAGCAAGAGTCCCATAACATATCTATGTGCCAAGCAATATTATTTCATGTATTGCTTCAATTCTATCTCCATCATCCCTATTTAGCAATGTATTTTCTTGACTTGTAGGGCCCTCCAGGTTTCTTGCTGATAACTACTATGTAATACCTCTATTCTTACCAAAGGAGTTTTCATTTTGTGTGACTAGAATTCTATCAACACTTATATTTGATTCTGGATGCTAGTACAAGTGGTTTTGTTGTCGTTTTTCTTGCCCATGTACCTATGAGGTACACCACCGGTTGCCACGTGTCTTGACACTTGAATCGTCTGCACAAATTAGAAAACATTGTTTTCTTGAAATGAAATTCGGCGTGCTCTTCTTTCTTCGCATTAAGTGAGTGTGTTAATTTACATAAGTGTAGTTTGTTGAATTCGCAAATGATTTTCCTGTGCATGTGAAAAAATACTTCACAAACCCATGAGCATTACTAGTTTCTTCAACCCAAGTGACAGTATCATGGATACCCAATATCCTTCAATGGAAAAACTATTAGCACCGACTGGCCTGACCAGCCGGCCTACACAATCAACTCGGCGACTCACCCTGCAGGGTGACCCCCCAACATTGGGCATCGAAAGCTCACATGCCACCTGAAAACAAACAAGCAAGCCAACCACCCTCCATGCTGACACAAAAGCAGGAGGACAAGACGTATCATAACGACCAACTCAAGCAGGAGGACTAACCCTCGCCAGATTACCAAGACGTCCACCATGCCACGTGAAGTCCAGACAGCTGGACGTCAGCTACAACAGTCTAGTGTAGCTTTCGTCCCGTCGTAGCTCGTAGCCAGGCCTGTAGCGCCACTCCTCGAAGACAACGAGGCAGTGACGCGCCTCTACATAAGGGGCATGCCTCTCCTATAGGAGAGGGTCGATCATTCAGACATTTACACACCCACATACTCGACTCTTTCTCTCCGCATAGGAGGAGAGACAGCCGACTGCACCGCCAGCCAGCCCCCCATTGTACTTTGAACGGCTCACACAAGAGTATGGTTGTTACTAGAGACAATTCCGGGGCCTGAACCTGTATACAACCTTGCGTGCCTGATAGTGTTAACCAATTCGATCGCGGTCAGAAGCCCTACCTACATATAGATTCATACCACTTTTCGTGAAGTAAGCTTGACTTGATCATGTTTCGATTGTTAATGTTGTTATACTGATGTCACGTTAACAGATAAAATAGATATATGACTTGCAGATTATAGAGTATCAAAAGAGCGCCAAATGTGCATAGTACCAAGTAGTATCTAGTTTGGTTCAATCTTATCATAAATCTACTCCGGTAAATAAGAGAAATAATGGGGGTGCTGCTACTCCAAAGATAAACACACTAGTACAGATCGGGCAATTTAAAAACCCGCGATCGCAGACGGATGCAGGCACCCGTGTGCGTTCTCACTTATCGCTTATCCTTACAAATTGCAGCCGTATGTAGTAGGTTGGAAGACGGTTGCGGGAATACACTTCGCATACGGTTAAATTTCATGATTAGAAATAACTAAGCGTATCCATTATTTCTGACTATCAAACACGATTTTGTCCATGCTGATCGTGTGCAATAAAAGATTGGAAATAATAGTACATATTTATATATGTTCTAATAACTAGAACTATATGCTAATAACTAGAACTAGAGCTATAGCCTAGCTAGTTTTTCTTTTTCGACGGCGGCCCTTGCACGCCATCGTCCTGGCGACGACGCTTCTTGCCGTCATTGTCCTCATCGCCGCCGTAGCCGCTGTCACTGCCGCTGTCGTCGCTGTCGCTGCCGCCATCGTCGTCCTCGTCTTCATCCTACTACTCCTCCTCCTCCTCATGCTCCCCGTGCACCAACTCAGGATCCGAGTCGTCATTCTCGGAGCCTATGGGGCTGAGCGTGCCCTTGCTGGACGAGTCGTCGTCGTCGCTTGCAGGAGCGGGTTGGGGAGTGTTCTCGCTGTTGCTCCCCGAGTCGTTGTCACCCTTCAGCCACCAGTACTCCGACCAGTCAATGGGGTCCATGGCTGCAGAGAGGTTGGAGATAGTTGCGACAAGGAATGGGAGAGAGTATGGATGAAGATGACAATGAGGAGTGAAGCGGTGATATCACATTATATTGGCAGAAGAGTGCGGTTAAAATTCCGAGGCAATGAAGCGCGTTGAGAACCGCCGCTCCCAAAATGGCAGTTCCAAGGTTCATTCATACCTATCGCACACGGTTTCCCACAATAAAGCGTGTGCTTTGAGGTCCTTTCGCATACGTTTTTGCAACACACAACGTGTGCGATAGCATGGTACCGCAAACGCGTTTAGGTGGGTCGAGCGTGTGCAATTACTGAAAACTAAAAGTAGGCCAGTAGTTTAGCCGCTATACTGACAGGTTAGCTTGTTCAGTCTCACCTAGCTAGTTTAGAGCGTGTAAGGCCGGTTTATAAACCGCGAATAAGGCACCCTATGCAAGAGGTCAGCCAGTATAGTTTCCCAAAATATGTGAATATATACATATTTAGGAAAACTATACTGGCTGAGTCTTTTTCTGGGCACATCGGCATGCTTGATGCTCAAAATATGTAGAAATGTATTTAAGGCATCAATTCTGGCTAATATTTTCCTAATCTGAGATCTAATGCAAACGCTTTCGGTACCGCACGCGTGTGCGATGGAACAATATCGCACACAGTTGTTTTGGGCCGACCGTGTGCAGTACCCTGTAGCCCATTAGTTTAGTCGCACGTACGGATACTTAGCTTGTTTAGTCCCACCTCGCTAGTTTAGAGCGCGTTGACCGGTTTATAATCACAACTGCGCGGCTGCTTATCAGCCATGGTTGGTCTAGGGGCCAATCTGAGATCAGATAGACGTACATTTGTCTGTTCTCAGACTGGCCACTAGATTAATCATGTTTTTTTTTACATCTGTTTTTAGGTTTTACGATGGGAATCATCGCATACGGTTTTATAAATATTATTGTAAGCGTAGATGGAGACATCGCACACGGGTTTTGTTATCTCACCGTGTGTGATTGTGAGGCCCACCGGGGACCATCTTAACGCAACCCTACTTTGTCTCTTGTATATATTTGGACCAGCAGCTAATATGAGTTCAGTTCACTCCACAGCTGCCCCCACCCATTTTAGGACACTCCGCTCACCTGGTCGACGGAGCGGAACCTAGATCTCTCCCGAGGTAGTTTGCCGATGACGCCGGCAGCACGTGCATATCGAAGGACGGAGTTGCCGCTATTTCACACGGTTGCTCCGGCTCGTCCACGCCCACCACATTCTGACATCGTCGTCGTACGCACACAGCTGTTCGTCTTCGTCCTCCTCGTCCCCTTCTGATATGAAAGGTATACACATGCGCTTGTGTGCACTATTTTATGGAATCGTACTCAGATCTACTTTAGCACGGTTAGCAATGCCGGATTCCGGATCCACTTGTTAGATTTATTGGCCTGCTCTCTGGCTTTTTAAACTGATGAGCGCTCTTGCCTTTTATTGTGGACTGGAACTACTCTCTTGCTTTTAAAACTGATGAGCGCTCGTGTGCACTACTTTATTGGCCTGATTCTGGACCCATTTGTTAGATTTACGACATTCTGTCCGACCGGATCTATTTGTTAGATCTATTTTTAGGGATGCATGTCTCGTTTATTATAGTAATATTGTCACATGCATGCCCATGATGAATATACAACCCGTACTACTATGTTAATAGGATTTAAGGTTTAGGGTCAAGGATTTGTTTCTAATTACATTATATTCAGGACCTAGACTCTATGCCTTAAACTCTATTTAAAGTCTAGTACAGTTATATCTGAGGCTTATACACTTTAGTAAGTTTAGTTTGTAACTTTAAGTGTTGTATTTCTAACTGTATCTAGCTTCTTATGATAGGTGAAAGGGCATGGTGCCCCCATGTGTGGTTTTGGTAATTAATGACAATCCCTATGGACTATGGTTGCATTGAGTTATACTTGTAGTGTTTGTCCATAGACCATGCTTGAACTCCATTTGTTGGATTCAAGGTTGATGCCATGAATATATTGATATAATGAAGTATGTGGCATCAAGATTATCGAGGTGTATGGATGTATACTTCATATGATCAAGAAGAAGAGTATGTGATGACCAAGTTGGTATTCGAGGAGTTATCCGATGATTGGTCATATGTGTGTTGAGCATATCGCAAGTATATCTTGAAGAAAAGGATTATGTGATCATTCATGGTTATCTTCAAGACATCATCTATTGAAAAGAGAAGAAAAGATACAAGGTTGATCAACGTCAAGTGGTGTTCGTCATCAGGCTTGTGTTGTGCAAGTTCAAGAGAAGTATCTCGAAGATATCATATGCTTGAAGCTTGCCACCCATTTGGAGATAATGGTCAAGTGAAGATATGTCGATAAGAGGCTCTCCCATAGTGGAGTATGGGGGAGAAATATGTGGATCTTCACCAAGCGAAGCGCAATCAAGAAAGGTGGTCCACTTGAGAAGATCAAGATCGCCATCATCTAGTCAAGTGGAATGCGCAAGGCAAAGTATGATCTTGATAGGGTTTCTATTTTACCGGTCTCATGGTTAGTGGGAGACCGGGTTATAGGATAGACACCGTACTATCAAGAGGGGCTCTCGATTGAGTTTTAGCGTATCAGTTGAAGAGAGCTCAAACCTTTGCATCCTTGCCTTCATCATCTTTCTTGGTTCTTGTTTGGTTTTTCTCCTAGTTGGGTTTTGATACTTGTCGTGATCTTCATGACAAACCCAAGTTCTTCGAAAACGGATTTTGGTTTGAAAACTTGTTGCGTTTTCGTGTTGGAAATATTATCGGTTTATCCGTAAGGAAAGTTCCACACCTTCCCATGTGTGTCAACTTAACTCTATTTATGGTTTTAATATTTTCAACAAAATTGGTTTCACCTAATTTGGAGTTCAAACGGGAAAGTTATTGAGTTTGCAGTCTAGCTGTTTCCGTCAAGTTTTGCTCTACAGAGGAATCGGATTATCCGGTCCTACCTGACCCGGATTATCCGATTCTCAAGGTTTGCTCGATTTCGGCTAAGGACTTTAAAAGCAATGTGTACTAGAGTTTTTCGGAATATCCGACATGGGTCGAATCGGATTATCCGGTTCCCCGGATTATCCGGTCTTGACTTCGTCGGAATATCCGACTCTTAAATTTTCTCTCGAAATCGGCTAAGGACTTCTCACAGCCAGTTTTGTTGCGCACTGGAGATATTCGGAATATCCGGTATAGGTCTACCCGGATTATCCGGCTGTGTCGGATTATCCGATACTTTGTGTTTCGGAATATCCGGTCTAGTCGGATTATCCGGTCATGACTCATATCGAATATCCGATGTTCCTGTCTGCAACGGTCTTTTTCTGGGAGGGGTATAAATACCCCTCCACCTACCTCCAGCCAGCCAACTCTTGCAGCTCGTGTTTTCCCCCATTGTTGACCTTCTTTGAGCTTGCTATCTCTCTATTCCTCCATGATTCTTGCCTCCAATTAGAGGGAAAAGAGAGAGGAGATCTAGATCTACCATTCCACCAATCAATCTCTCCTCTAAGTGAGGGGAAACTTTTGGATCTAGATCTTGGAGGATTTGGTGTTCCTCTTTGTTCTTCCTCTCTTCTCCCCCCAATAGCATTAGTTGCTTTGGTGGGATTTGAGAGTGAAGGATTTTGAGCACTTCTTGTATTCTTGCCCTTTGCATTGGTTGCATCGGTTTGAGTTCTCCACGGTGATACGTGGAAATGAAGTTGAGAAGCTTGTTACTCTTGGGTACTTGGGGTGCCCTAGAGCTTGTCCTCTTGGGTACTTGGAGTGCCCTAGACGGTCCTTATTGATCTCAGAGTTTTGGTGGCTCGCGGGATTGTTGGGAGCCTCCAATTAAGTTGTGGAGACGTGCCCCAACTTGTGAGTCTTGTGGCTTTGGGAGCCGCGGGATTCCGGTGAGAGCCTCCAATTAAATTGTGGAGTGTGCCTCATCTTGTACGGGTTCGGTGACCACCCTCAAGTGTCCCATAGTGGCTCGTGCACTCTACATTGGTAGAGGCACGAAGGAGATTACGGTGTGCCATTTGACGGCTATTCGGAGATCACTTTGTGACTCCGCACCGCTCCAACGGAGACGTAGCTTCCTTTGGGAAGTGAACTTCGAGATAAATCATCGTCTCCAAGTGTCTCGGTATTTCTATACCCGAGCTTCTTACTTATGCCATTTACTTTGTGATAGCCATCGAGCTTGAAGTAATATATCTTGCTATCATATAGTTGCTTATCTTGATTAGCATAAGTTGTTGGTGCACATAGGTAAACCTAGCTTGTTTAGGTTTTGTGCTTGATAAATTAAACGCTAGTTTTATTCCGCATTTATTCAAGCCTAAACCATAGAAGAATTTTAATCGCCTATTCACCCCCCTCTAGGCGACATCCGTGTCCTTTCAATAGGATCTTATTTTGGTCACACTGTACAGGAAGATGTGGTTACTTCTTTGCTCCCATCTTAGCAAAGAACTAACAAAACTGAAGCATAGAAGTAACCAAAGGGCACATGCATCCGTGGGTTCTTTCTCTGGGTGAAGTCGTGATCTCAAGTGGAGCTAGTGTTGATATAGCACGGCATGATCACGTAACCCAAAGGTTGAATTGTGGAAAGTGGTTATCTTCCACAGAGGTGTATAGGGCTTTGTATGTAACGGTTGCATCGTTGTGATGCTCCTTAAACTTGACGATGCATGGTAAGTGCACATAAATTATTTGTTCTACCATTTAGCTTGTCGGTGTTTATATTCTCACACTGCAATATCATCAGGTCAACGATGACAACGATGCATTAACCGTTGCATAGCATTCACCGTCAAGAGCTTCTCGCAAGAGAAGGATATATAGGTCCCAAGAGCTTCTTGCAAGAGAAGGATATATATCCGTCACTTTTGTGATGTTTTGGTGCACTGCATAAGAAACTTTTTTAGTTAAGAGTGTCTTGTACAGTGCCACCAAAATATCACAGTGGTGGCGAGAAGAGTTAACTGATGGTGCTGAACAAGTTAAGGATCAAAAATGGCAACTGCAAGGTCTTAATTTGGCAAAACAGAGCGTGACGGCAATCTGAAGCAAAGACGTAAGCTCTAACAATATAATTGACTCTTATTTATACTTATACAGGGAGTCACAATGACAGAAGCTACAAGTGCCAACTGCCAGTGTCTTGGGAAGACAGTGGCAGCTATATATCGTTCGGAACCCAGCACGGAGGCAAAGATGTAACCAAGAGTGTTCTGTTCTGATGAATATATCCCAATGTACTGATATATATGTATCCCAATGTATATATATGTACGGGAAATAGTGGGATGACATGGTGGGTAGCTGCGCACCTCCATCCAACCGTAGGATTGTATATAGGGAGCACACGGTGCTACCGGATCACTTCCAAAACAAACGTTTTCAAATGACGGCGTCTAAACGAGAGCACGTCAG
Organism: Poa pratensis; assembly: GCA_947311845.1. Taxonomy (NCBI): domain Eukaryota; kingdom Viridiplantae; phylum Streptophyta; class Magnoliopsida; order Poales; family Poaceae; genus Poa; species Poa pratensis. The sequence continues at coordinate 25,714,165 of CAMZMU010000075.1, forward strand.
ATCATCGAGTGAGAGCACAGATTCTACGGTCGGTCCCACCATCAGACGGCGCCATTGCCGTTGCTGATTCGGTCTATATGGCGTCAGAGAAATCATGCACGGCGTGGGAGAAATCTTGAACGGCAACACGGCCGTGACACGAAACAACGGTCGCTCCCCATCTTACGGCGCCCCGTCGCCACCGGGCCCATGCTCTCTGCCACAGCCGGCCACGACGATTGAGCACACAGCATCGGGGCAGTCATGGTTTACGCTACTGCTCGGCGGATTTTTCCGAGTAGAACGAGATGGAGTTCGGCATCATCAACGAGCCAGCTTCACCCAAAGCTAGCATACCAAGGTGCCAAAAAAAAATGGGAGTCGTCCCATCTCAAAAGCAGACGTAAAAGACGTGACAGCACACAAACAGGTGTGAGGGACATGAGGCATGCGGGGAATCTGTAATGTCAGGTGCTTTCTTTTTAATTTTGACCCGAATTTAGCTAACTTCTGTACTACTATCTACACCACTACTCTACTCTGATCACAACGTACTAAATATGATTGTTAAGTTCCTTTTTTACAACGCTCTGCTGTCCCTACTGTTTCTCAAAATAAACATTACAACAACAAAATATGGCGTTGGCACCACCACATGCATTCTCTGCCCGCAAGTACATAGCGCTGCGTCTGAAAATCTTTGTCAGTTTGTCCCGATGCATGTCGAAACGCCCAACGCACGCCACAGCTCCCTTGAGCTCGTGCGCCATGCCGTTACGGCTTTCGCCGTGCCAAGTCCCGTCTTGAACGCTAGGCGCAGCAGCACACAGGTCCACTACGTTTGCTACTCACCAAGCGACCAGCATACAAGCTCCAGCTGACCCCTATACCCAGCTATATTTTATATCACCGGCTGCCCACCGTTTTGTTTGTTGGACGAAAAGCTATATAGGCAATGGACCAAGCTGAAAAGACGCCACGGTACCATGTCCCACCAGCTATCCACCACGCCTCACAAGTTACCATTTTTATCGTGGCACGACAACCACGCCGCGGTGCAAAGAAAACATGCCAGTCCAAAACAGCATGCATGGACGCGGTGCAAGAAAACACGCTGCGCGCCGCAGCCGTACGTTCAGGTTTGCGCTCGACAAGCTATACGGTTGCGGGCGCGATGTGCGGATGCTAACGCTTGGCCAGACGGACAGTATCGGCCGTCACGCGCGCAGACGTCTATTTTCCTACTAGGCTTATCAAAGGAGTCCTTGTGGATGGTATCCGACGGTAGCCAGCCTATGCGCAGCTACCCACCTGGGTAGAAAATCCGCGTTGATATATGTACTGATGGTTTCTAGAATGTCCATTGAATTATTTGATTGTGACGTGCCACTGTTTATATATATGAAATGTTCAATGAAATATGTGATTCTGATTTGCTATACTGTGATTTGGATGAAATAATGCAATTATGTTAATGACTGCACATAATTATGTTTTGTTAAACGTGGGCGATTGGACGACATACGTGGACGATTCAGTTAGTAGAATCGTGTGCGATGCTGAATAAAGCCGCACGCCTAAACAAATAAAGTCGTCTGCGATACTGCTTAACACACACGATTAAGTGAGAACAAAACGTCTGCGATGCTGTCCCGTTCGCACACGAGGTTTTTCCTACGCTCGTTTGTGAAGTTCGGGTGAACACACACGCTTAGTTGGTCCGTGTGCGATGTGCCACCCCTATCGCCCACCCATGAATAGCGACGGACGCTATACTCGTGTGCGATAGCCAAAACCGACCGTGTGCGTTTAACCGATATGTACTAGTGACATATGCTTATGCCTCCGGTAGCCACTTTTGCCTCTGGCATGGTCGGTCGGTCCACTTCAAATAATTTGCCACCGGACACCTTCCTTCATGGTGCATGATTTCCATTTTTTCCTTCTCTTGTGCACATGTTACTCCGTGCTGCGGTTGGTCCATTTTGGAAACAAAATATTTTTCGCATTAATTCCAGTGAGCGGTCCGTTTCAGCTCTTGTTTAAAATCTTTTTTAAACTTTAGTTTGTAATCGTTTTTTTTTTGAGAACACAGTACAACACAGACGCTCACAAATACGCACGTACACTCACCCCTATGAACGCACACACGCACACCCTACCCCTATGAGCACCTCTGAAGGACTGAGCCGGCAAATCTTGAGGTTGACGAAGTCACCACAGGCGCCTCGCTGTTGACGGGCACGCCACCTACCACTGAAAGAATAGCGCCGGATAAACCTGGAATAAATCCAGGTAAATGCAAACGCCCATGCCAAGTCTAGGACTTGAACCTGGGTGGGCTGGTTCCACCACAGGGAACCCAACCATCAGAGCCAAGCTCCGTTTGCTTAGTTTGTAATCGTTGTAGTCAGCTCTTGTATCTCTATCGCTACTATAATATATCATGATATTGATTGTCAAAAAAAAATTTCCAGTAAGCGGTCCGTTTCAGGAAAAAAAATCCTATATATGCCCTTTAGTTTGTTTCCATTGTATTTCTACTCATTAATTTCACTAGGTACGTTACTTTTTCTCGATCCTTGCCGCCTGACAAGGCGCCAGGGCCGGACGGGTTCACTGCCCGTTTCTTCCAATCAGCCTGGACTCTAATCAAAGACTCAATTATGCGGGCGGTTAGCTGCTTTGATTCTGCGGATAGTAGAGGCTTTACGAGGCTTTAGGAAGGTAAACGACGCCCTAATCACACTGCTGCCAAAAAGGACAGCGCCGTCGAGGTGAGCGACCTCCGCCCGATCAGTCTGATTCACAGGTTCGCAAAAATCGTATCCAAAGCCATGGCGGTAAGACTGTCCAAGCCTCTCCTGCAACTCGTGGACTGCAACCAGAGCGCCTTCGTGCAAGGGAGTGCCATTCAGGACAATTTATTCATGGTCAAGCATTCAGTAAGGAATTTACACAGGAAAAAATCCCCGGCGTTAATGCTGAAGCTAGATGTGGCTAAAGCGTTCGATTCTATAGCTTGGCCCTTCTTGCTCGAGGTCCTGAGGCAGAGAGGGTTCGGCCCTAAGTGGATTGCTCGCCTCGCCACCATGCTATCCACAGCGTCGACGCGAGTGATGGTTAATGGCGTGGCAGGTGACCAATTCTGGCACGGCAAGGGGCTCCGGCAGGGGGATCCTAACTCCCCGATGTTCTTTATTCTGGTGATCGATGTATTGAATGCCGTGTTCAGACTTGCCGAGGAGTTTGGTCTGCTTGAGTCCCTGGCTGACTGTGGAATCCGCCATCGCCTCTCGATGTTCGCTGACGATGTGGTGCTCTTCATCAGACCTTCAGTGGAGGAAGCGACAACTGCCATTCAGTTACTGAACCAGTTTGGGGGGTGCCTCGGGTCTGCGCTGCAATTTGGGCAAGAGCTCTGCGTCACCAATTCGTTGCGAGGGGATAAATCTGCAGCCTATCCTCGATGTTCTCGGCTGCCCAATCAACGATTTCCCCATACAATATCTGGGGCTACCGCTGACGGTGGGGCGACTGACAAAAACCGAAGTGCAGCCTCTGGTGGATAAGTTAGCTAGACACGTACCCACGTGGAAGGCCTCGCTGTTGGAAAAGAGCAGAAGACTGATTTTGATCGACTCCACACTCTCCGCAACCCCAATTTATCATATGTTGTCGCTGGATCTCCCGTCGTGGTTCTTCACTTGCGCTGACAAGTTATTACGGGGCTTCTTCTGGTCTGCATCAACTGAAGCTAGACGGGGTCAGTGCACTGTTGCCTGGCGCACCGTGTGCCAGCCGAAGGAGTTGGGTGGCCTGGGCATTAAAAATCTGAGGCTGATGAATCATGCGTTGCTGGCGCGGTGGAGATGGATGCAGATGGTTGACGCTGGGAAGCCATGGCAAGGCCTGGAATTCTCCTTGGCACCGGAAGCAGAGGAAATTTGCCTTGCCTGTACCAAGTGTGAGTTGGGGGATGGTAGGAAGCTTGACTTCTGGACAAGCCGGTGGATTGACGGGCAAAGCATCATGCAATTGGCCCCAGAACTGTGGCAGAAGCGTTACCCGAGAACCGTTGGGTGACTGATATTAGAGGAGTGCCATCGATCCCTGCTATTGTGGTGTTCCTGCATATCTGGGAGTTGTTGCTGGATCGGTAGCTGACAAGGGAAGAAGATAAGTTCACTTGGAGACTGACAGTGAACGGCACATACTCCTCGAGATCTGCTTACGAGGCGTTCTTTCTAGGCAGGGAGAGCTTCCCTTGCGCAGATGAAGTTTGGTCGTCCGGTGCGCCGCTGGATCATAAACTGCATTTGTGGTTCACGCTAAGGGGACGTTTGTGGACTGCGGATAGGCTGGCGAGGCGCGGACTGGAGCACCCGGCGGAGTGCCCGCTCTGCTGTCAAGAGCAGGAGACGGCAAACCATTTGACGATGCAGTGTCCATTTGCTAGGGAAGTGTGGTACTCGATGTTGTTGCCGTTACGCCTTCATCGCTTCACGCCCACGGCGCAGACGGTGCTTGCAGAGTGGTGGCCAACGGTGTCAGGAGCGGCACCTCGGCGTTTGAGGAAGGAGCTGAATTCGCTTATATGTTTGGTGGCCAGGAGTCTGTGGTTAGGGAGAAATAGCCGGGTTTTCAACAAGGTTGCGTCGCTACCCTGGACTGTCTGTAGGAAAATTCGAGAGGAATTCCAGCTTTAGCGCAAAGCCAAGCTGTGTGGAGCGGACCTGATCCTTAGGGAGTAGTTACCTAGCGTTGCAAAGTGGAAGCTGAGGAGATCGTCTGTGATCTTACCTCGCTGTCTTGTAATTGAACTTTTTCTCTGTCTTAATAAAGAAGACACACAACTTGTGTGTTCTTGAAGATCCTTCTTCAGGGAGATCGGCATGGAAGCGCGCGATGCAGTCGAGTGTGGTCCATGCGCATAGGTAAAAGGATGTCTTCGACTCTTGTCTCGACCCGTTCCGTAAATATGTGACGCGGGAGGCTAGATACATGTGCTGTCAGCAGCGAGGTGACACACGTCCGGTATATGGCATGGCTGGTAGTGGTAGTGCAACACTGACAAAAATGGCTCCACCATGGCACGCCAACTCTCGCAACACACTCACCACTCACCACCGACCTTTTGGTCATTTCCATGTCTTATTTTTTTTTCAAAACTTTACACACTCTAACTAAAAATATTGTCTTCTCACGGCGTGGCAGCAAACATAATTGTTGATTTAGGAAGGTTTTCTCCTTTCTTGGTAGCAATGAGCATCATGGTAACAAAATGTTGATGTAATGGTTGTTCAAGAGTCTTCTACACTTGTGCCCTTGCTCGATCTGGTTCTGATATATGTGATGTGAGTGAGCTAGCGCTAATGTCAAAACATTGGAACTGGTTTGCAAAAGTATTCGTACATTTTCGTATTCTAGTAGCAAAAATGTGTGCCCTCATTCTCAGAAGGAAAAAATTGTGCCTTCCCAGATTCAGATGATCATCCACATGGAGACTTCAAGGCTTCAAGCTCAACTTGCCGCAGCCAAAAACAGTGGCGAAGGAAACAAAAAAACGTTGCACCTAGAAAAACACATCTTGGCATTTGTCTTGATCTAAATCCATGACACGTGGCACGAGAGACAAAGATGTAGACGTGATTGGTTATGTAGTAATGTATATGTTTTACACTTCATGTGGGCCTTGTTGTGGATGCTCAGACCATTTCGTTTCATATGTTTTCTTGTTCGTATGCAAGGAAAAACGACGAGACCAACCCCACAAAAAAAAAATTATCATCACATTTTGATATATTTGTTTACATAAAGATAAATTGCATACACTTTACTAGAGGAAATGATACGTCTCGATAGTACTACAACACGGTTTTAGATGTAATCCATTTGCTCCTTAAGCATGGTTGACCCTCCTCCTCATCCCCACACGGACATGTCTTGAAATTTTAGACGTAAGTTAAGTGATAAATACTCATAACTATAGAAACTGACAAGTTATGCAGGATTTCACCACTTAACTTAGGTCCAAACTGTTCAAGACGTCATCGTGTGGGGAGGAAGAGGGAGATGGTCAAACATGCTTAAGGAGCAAACGGAGTACATTTAAAACATTATTGTAATATTATTGAGTTGTATCATTTCCTCTACGAAAGTGTATGCAATTTATTTTTATGTAAAAAATCCTAAATGTGATGAGAGAGAACTTTTTGGCGGGGTTGGTGTCACAGTTTTCCCTTGCATATGAACGATGAAGACACGTGAAAGGAAATGGTCCAAGCAAACACAAGGAGGCCCACATGACGCGTAAAAGATATATATTACTACAACCACTTAAGTCTACGTCTTAGTTTCTCGTGCCATCGTGTCATGGATTTAGATAAAGACAAATGGAATTGGATGTGTCTTTCCATGTGCAACTTTTTTTTGGCAGCGTGTGTCTTTCCAGGTGCAACATTTGTTTTATTTCTAGCGCCAATTTTTTTGTTTGTAGGAAGTTGAGCTTCAAGCATTCAAAGCTCCATATGGATGAACATCTAAATCTAAAATGGCGCAATTTTTTATTTTGAGGATGAAAAGGCAAAATTTTTGCTACTAAAATGACAGACATTAGGAATGTTTTGGCAAAACAGTTCCAATGTTTTTGCAATTAGCACTAACTCACTCACATCCATCAGAACCGGATCGGGAAAGGGCAAAATTGTAGAAGGATCCTAAGCAAACACTGCATCTCAACATTTTTTGCTACGATGCTCGTTGCTACCAAGAAAGGAGAAAACATTCCTAAATCTAAAATTTATGTTTGCTTCCACGACGCGAGGAGAAAACATTGTTAGTTAGATGATTTAAAGTTTTGAAAATAAACAAGACGGAAGGACCAAAATGTTGGTGGTGAGCGTGCGGTGGGTGTGCCAAGATGGAGCCGTTTTCGTCTACGCCGCACTGCCACCACAAGCGATGACATGTACCGGACACGTCACCATATTGCTGACAGCGCATGCATCTCACCTCCCATGTCACATGTTCACGGAATAGGCCAGGATAGGAGTCAGAGACGCCCCTTTCACCATGCTCATGGGCCACACTCGCCTATGTTGCGCTCTTCCTCGCCGGCCTCACTAACTTCCGGACTAGGCTCTGATGGGTCGTTTCTTGGGCCACTACCGCGGTGGGCATGAGAACATCGACGTACTCGCCAACACAAGCATTTCATAGCATACGGTAGCTCCGTACGCTACTATTGATGTAGTAGCTGCTTCCGTTCACGACGCCAATCTGGCCATGTATACGTCATGCTATGGTTTGAACTGTGTTCAAAATTAGCTAGCTGCCTTCGTTCATGACATCAACCTGGTCAGGAACACGTTGTCCTATGCTTTGATCCATCCAAAATGGACATCAGCCTATGTACGTACATCTAGATAATGAGTATAAATAAAATGAAAATAAAGTAAAGTATACATATATACATTAATTTTTTTACATATATACATGATATAATGGGGGAGGCTCTTACTAGTTGGTCCCTTATTCTACACTCTTTCGCTACTCTAGGGCATGATGCTTGATGTCCTTCATCTTTTAATATATACATGGATATTTTTATTTTCTCAAACGAACAGCTCATAGGAATTAATGCGGAAAATATCAAGTTTTGTTTCCAAAATAGTTCATCGCAGAATTGAGTAACATGTCCACCATAGAAGGGAAAAAAAGAAACTTATGCGCTAGGAAGGAAGTATCAGTTGGAGGATTATTTGGAGTATTCCGACCGACCAGGCCGAATACAAAAGTAGCTAGCGCATACAGAAGCATACACTATCTTTGAAGCAGCATCAAGGAAGAGGACATGTAAGAGATAAAAAAAGACAAATACATAGAAGACAAATAAATACATCCAATATACGCTAGAGAGAGCCACTTGAATTAAGAGACAAAAATGGCACAGCTGCATCTGTGCTTAGCTCAATACAAGTTTCATGATGTAGAGCAACGAAAGGGTGTAAAATAAGGGACTAACAAGTAGGAGCACCCCCCCCCCCCCCCCCCCCCCCCCCCACACATTATTTCTCTTATTTATCAGAATAAATTTCTGATAAGATTGAACCGAACCGTGTACTACTAGCAGACTAGGTACTATGAACATTATCACAATTGGTCTTCCAGTAAATAGATCCAACAAACTTACATATTATAAGCGGTGGCGCCAGTTTCTGGAGGCTAGGTATGCATTGCAATGTTTTTAGTAATATACATGTCTAACTGAAAGCGTCTTTACACACATGACTAATATACATATATAATTGCCATAGAAGTCTTTCAGTTCATCACTTGTGAAATCATTAGCATAAAACTTTGTATCGAGCCTAATCAATTTCTTTTTTCATGAGCGCAAATAAATGAATTTGACTGAATGCTGCCATGCAAGAAAGTAGATCCGTGTTTACCTCAACAAATCTGTCATTCAACTCACTAAGATCCGTCTTCTTTGCTTTTGAAACTTTTCCGACAATGAAAATATGCCACTGTCAGCACACTCTTCTTTTTCATCTACTCCCTCCGTTCCAAAATAGATGACTTCAATTTGCCCAAAAGTGGATGTATGAAAACAAGGGTGGAATTCAGGAAATTAGAAGCTTGCGTCTAGAAAATTAGATCTGCTACAAGTGATAGTCTGTTGTTACTCTACTAATCTGCTATGCGGTTGAAGAGTACCTGACCAATGCGTTTATGCGTTGTTGTCGCGGTGGCCTGCTTCACTTCTCGCCGGTCGCCGCAATCGCTAGGGCTCGCTGCCTCGGTCCTCGCTAGTCGCTGTGTGTGCGTTTGGCGAGAGGTGCGTGCGAGAGAGCAGAATTTAAGCAGAGACGTGTATGGCTGTGGGCTGGCTCGGCCTAGTGGGCAGTGAGCTGTATGGGGCCATGGGCCATATGGCTAAAACATGCATAATTTTTTCTCTGAATCTTGGCTATCCGGCGCCTCCACTGGCTATGATCACCTTAGGGTTTTTTTTTACTCTTATGAGGAATATTGCCATCCGAACACCACTCATTTCAGACCTAACGCCTCAATATGTATACACTTATTCACTCACTGAATTATTCTCTCAAAAAACTCACTGAATTGTTACCTTTTAATAGCATTTGATGCTCTTAAGACAAAATGGGGTACATTTCAGAAATTTTTGTTGTACGATCGATATGTATCATTTTCTCTAGAAAATATATGACATTTTTTATATGTAAATAGATACTCTAAATGTGATGACAAAATTCCAAAAATTGGGTGGGTTGGTGTCGTTGTTTTCTCTTGCATACCACCAACAGTCATGACATGTACATGACACGTCACCTTGCTGGCATCTCGTCTCCCGCGCTACGTCTTCCCGGACGCTATAGTGACAGAATTGGAGACGTCCCTTTCCCCGTGGGAAGGGACCACACTCACCAGTGCAAAGCGCTTCCTTGCTGGCCACATTGACTTCAGGCTTTGCTCAGCCGTTGCTTCGGGTTGTTGATGTGGTGACCGACATATGCATGGCATAGCATACAGATGGCTCCCCACTAGAGTTGATTTGGTAGCTAGCTTCCTTCATTCACAGTGCCAACCTGGTCACGTACACGTCGTCCCATGGTTTGACCCATCTAGAATTAATGGGCACTCCGTGCCAGAACTCTAGCCTATGTATTTACATATACTATGATCTAGAAACCATAATGTACCTAGCAAAATAAATGAGTAGAAATATAATAAAAGCAAATTAAATCATTCATAAATACATGAAGATTTTTACATATATACATGACATAATGGGGGTGCTCCTACCTAATTGGTCCCTTATTCTACACCGTTTCGCTACTCTACGGCATGATGCTTGTTGAGCTTCGCAAAGATACAACTTTACCATTTTTCATGTATATATGTATGCTTTAATTTGCTTCCATTCTATTTCGTTCGCGACGTATGTTAGATGTAGTAGCTATATGCCTTCTTCGCTCGCGATGCCAACCTGGTCACGAACAAGTCATCCTACTGTTTTACCCGCCCTAAATGGGCAGTCCGTGCCAAAACACTCAGCCTATGTACACACCAACGAGGTAACTAACGTAGCAAAATTAATGCTTATAAAATGGAAGCTAATTAAAACATACATATCACAGGAAGATTTTTTCTGAAATGAACAGCTCACATGAATTAATGCGGAAAATATTGTGTTATGTTTCCAGAATGGTCCATCGCGGGACTGAACATGTGCACCATAGAAGGTCAGAAAACTAGAAAAGGAAATTATGCGCTAGGAAGGAAATATCCGGTGGATGATTATTTGAAGTAGACTGGCGTACCAAGACGAATACAAAAGTAACTAGCACAGACATAAGCATACGCTATCTTTGGAGTATCATCAAGGAAGAGGACAAGTAAAAGATAGAAAGACGAATACAAAGAAGACAATAATAAATACTCTAGAAACGCATGAATTAAGAGAAAATTGGAATAGTTGTATCCGTGCTTAGTTCAATACAAGCGCCATGCCATAAAGCATCGAAAGTGTGTAAAATAAGGGACTAATTAGGAGGAGCACCCCTGCTGTTTTTCTTATTTATCGGAATAATTTTTTGGTAAAATTGAACCGAACTATCTACTAGTAGGTTCTATTCACATCATCACCCTTGGTTTTCGAGGAAATAGCTCCAACAAATCACCCTAGGTCTTCTTTTTTTATATTTTCTACTCCTATCAAGACTGTTGTCATATGAATACTCCACTCATCTTACACCCGAGACCTTAATATATATACTTATTCAATCATTAAACTATTACCGTTTAGCATTTGCTTTATTTTTATACCCTTGAATTTTCAAGTCATATATCTTTTCAATACGTCAATACATATGACATTAGTAGTTAGAACTATGTACCTTGATTTATGAGTTAGTTACTTATTCAAAAAGGCATAACAACACCAAAACCAAAAAAACTAACAAGAACATATAGTACATAGGACAATATACAAGACATTATGTAATAATGATGGAATATATCAAAGTTAAGTTTGCTCCGTGAAAAACATTCTGACTTGGGTTGAAGAACCAATAATGATCATGGATTTGTGTAGTATTTGTTAATATGTACAGAAAAATCATCTACGACTTCAACAAACTACAATTATGTAAATTAACACACTCGTGTATTACATTATGAGTTTATCTTAGTGCAAAGAAAGAGGTACACAAAGTTTCTTACAGGAAAACAATGTTTTGTAATTTGTGCAGAGGATTCAAGAGTCAAGACACATGGCAACTGGTGGTGAACCTCGTAGATATCGGCGGCAGACAAAACAATAAGAGAACCACGTGAACTGGCACACGTAATCGACTATAAATGTTGATAGAATTGTAGTCGCAGACAATGAAACCATTTTGTTAAGAACATAGGAGTTATTACATAGTAGAGGTTGGCAAGAAACCTGGAAGGCCTGCAAATGAAGAGAAGACATTGCTAAAAGGGGATGGATGGAGATATAATTGAAGAAATACATGAAAGCGTATGGCGCACGCTCATACCTAAGCGCCATGAAACTACTATTAAGATCGAGAAGATATGACAGGGGAACTCTTGCTAACTTTGAAGGTATTTCTTCTGGTTGTTTGAGAAGTTTCTTGTTTCTGGATGTGTCTCTAAATACATGATCATACCTTCTCTTTTTTATCTATATCTATAGTGATCCTTACAAATTCTTTGCATTGCCTCTCATCTCTCCACCCCACCCCTTTCTTTCTTTGTCTTTCTCTTCTCTCTTTGCCTTACACTCTCTCTTGTTTTTATCTCTCCATCCAGCCTCGTGAACAAAGGCAACCACCGGTATTACTCTCTGCTTGTTGTTTGTTGTTGTTGGCTCATCGCTTGATTTCCACGCCGTCGTGAGCTCTTGCATGCCTGTTGCGTCACAACACCGGTGGCCGCCTCCACCGAACACGCCTCCAATACCAAAGAAGATGGTATAGCGGCCTACATTCTTTGATTCTTTTTTTGTATATTTTCTGGGAAATCGATTTTGATCTTTGGAGTTGAAAGTTAGCTATTTTGGTTGATTTTGTGCGAAAATTTGGTTGGGAGTCCAAGGAGATATGATTGAAAGTTGGCCAAATTTCCGTTGAGAGTTGATTTTATTGAGGTCGAGTCTGGTTGTAAAACTAAAAAACTTAACATTCACACAAATTCGAAATCGATCCATTTCAGAGTTGAGCATTTATTCATTTGGGAATTCTGAGCGACAAAGGTGGTAGTGGGCCGGACTTAGAAAAGTGGCCGCATCAAGCTATTACTACAAGGGTCAAGGCATGTCGTGCGTGTAGTATGCATCCATAAATAATCCATATTATGGTCCGGCCCATATATCAGCTCGTCTCTCACATGTCATGCTCGTCATTTCTCACCCACAAATCTTCTCTCTCCCTACCATGCTCGTCATTTTCCACCCAACGAATAAACCCCGCCCCCTACTTGGTGCCCTCAAGTCATGCTATTTCCCGGCCCATACCTAATCCCCCTGTGCTCGCCATTTTCCTGCCCATATACCCATATCTCGGTCTCCCCTTTCAAAAATCATGCTCACCCGTTTCCCGCCCAGAAATCTCCCCACTCCCTCTCACTTATCATGCTCACCAATTTCCCGCCCACAAATCCCCCCCCCCCCCCCCCCCCCCCCGGCCCTCGCCCTTCACCCTCATATATATGCTCGCCATTTTTAAATCACCCGCACTACTATGCTCTCCACCTTCCCCCACCCCCCATATCATGCTCGCCATTCCCGCGCATAATCACCCCTCCACCTCATGTATTATGCTCATCGTTTTCCCCATGGATGCACACAACAGAAAACACCTGCAGCCCTAGCACAGAATTACCCAGCACAATCAGGGCCAAACTGCCACTTCCCACACCTCCCCAAGGGTCCCTGTGAATGAAATTCCTCACAACTCTGGGACACTGTGCAAAATCACCCGCATTCCCTCCTATAAAAAGCCCACAGACCCCACCCTCTTGTATACTGTATTCACAGGAAGAATTACGATTCTCATCTTGGTCCAAAAAACACTCCCGAACTCCCTGGCCCCCACCCGTTTGAAGCCTCCCTCCGCCGCTCCCGGTTTGGTCTCACTCGTCCCATGCCGAAGAGCTCGCGCTCTCCTGCTCCGCCAGCGGCCGCGGGAGAGGGCAGTACTGGTAAGATGGCGGCGAAGAAGTGGGTCGGGTGGGAGGAGGAGGTCGTGCTGGACGACAATGGGCGGCGCGTGGTGTGTTACTACCTCCGCTGCGCGCGGCCACGCGTCGGCGACGGCGAGGTCGAGAGGGATCTAGCGGTGGTCGGGAAGCTCTGGGGAGTGGGGAACATGGCGTACTCGGCGCACGCGCAGTTTCTGCGGTCCATCCAGGCGGCGGCGGCCCAGTCGCAGGCGCCGTCCAGGGTGGTGGCGGTGGCGGTGGAGGCCACCCAGCTGAGGTGGAAGTCCAGGAGGGAGATCATGGACTGGCTCACCTCGCTCGTCGCAGGTAGCTTGCTAGCCTTCTTCTCCCGTTCCATTCCATTCCTAGGTGTCGAGGACTCGAGGTGAACATTCGGGTGCATATGGTTTTAGTGAATCATCGCCGTCTCCGGCGATAGATATGAATATTTGGTTTGCATTGAGGAGTTTACATGTTGAACACAAGATCAGATCTTGTTTTCGTGTTTCTATGCATGTTTGGTTAGCGACTTTTTTTGGCAAATTTTTGGTGTTTAATGTGCTGCCTACGATTACACCCAAGCCGTTTCTTCTACTGTGCTGTCATCTCTTGTCTCATGTATCCAGGACAAGGATTGCACGTCATCGTCTTGCATGGACGCGAGACAGTGCTCTCCTTGCGTCCCGTTATTAGCAGTATCTACCTTTCTGGGTTATCTTCTGTCAAAGTGTCAAGACGACAAATAAGTTGTTAGATGATTGTCAACTTCTGGGGGCTTAAACATCATGTAGTCCTCGTTAGGTGTTCGGTGAATGCATTGGGTTTATGGTTTTTTTTCCCTTCTTATGTCGGCTATTACTGAGACACAACAGATCTGCTCACTGCTCAGATGTTTATATATGACACAGTAGATCTGATGTATCCTCGTTAGATGTTGGGTGAGGAGTACTATGACATATAATAGATCTGTTCTATGATGTTTGGTCTCCGACACAATATAGATCTGTTCTGATGTTTGCTCCAGGGACGCCGTCATGCCGATATGCGGATCTGACTTTTTTTGTTTGGGATGAATTAATTTCCTTTTCGAGAATGAATACTTTTTATAGGAAGAGTGTAGACTGAATACCATGCATGGACGCGAGACAATGCTCTCCTTGTGTTCCCTTATTAGCAGTATCTACCTTTTGGGTTATGTTATAGGAAGAGTTGTTAGATGCATGACAAGTTCAGGGGCTCAAACAGCATGCCTTCCTTATTAGATGTTCAGTAGACATATCTATGCTTTTCCTTGTTATATGTGTTGGTTATTAGTTATTACTAGTATGACACAAAAGATCTGATCCGATGTTTGGTCTAGGGACGCCTATATGTGGAACTGACTCTCTTTTTGGAGAATGAATTAATATTTTTTTCGAGAATGAATTGATATATATTTTCGAGGATGAGTGGAGTCTGAGTTTCTTTCCATAAATACCGTTTATGCAGATTCTCCATATAGAACATCTGCGTCGGCTGATGCATCTGATGGGTGTTCTCTTGTTGACCATGATGGTGGTAGCACCGCATCTCAGGTACGATTTCACAATGATTTTTCTTTGTTTATTGTGTTCACGGGGATTGCTTCCTCACAACGAAGTTTCTGTAATCTGTTCATTCAGGATAACCCTTCAACATTTGCTGGAAACAATCCAGAAGGCTTTGCATGGTTAGGTCCTTTGCCGCACTTGGATCAACGGCGGAAGCATTACAGGTCCTTTTACCGCGACGGAATGAGAATTTCGGTACGTTCATCGTCCATCCTCACCTACGTCTCATTCTTGTTTCAAGGGTTGGAGCTTGATTTACATTTGCCGCGCTGCTGTCTTTGCAGGTTTATGATTTTATCTACATCAAGAGTGAAGAAGGGAGAGAAAGTAACGTTGCTTATGTGGAAGACATGTACGAAGACGGCGGCGGAAACAGCATGGTTCTGGCACGATGGCTGGACAAACCCGACGACGACCATGGTGTCACGATGCCACCAGATGTTCATGACAGAGAGATTTTCTTCTCCTATGGGCTGCAGGATATCGGTGTTAAGTGGGTGGAGGGACTGGCTCCAGTCTTCAATTATCAGCACTTTGAGCTGTCTCAGAGAAGGGAAGAAGAGCACAGCAAATGGAAGCCCTATTTATGCTATCGGCAGATTGTGGGTAAGACTCTCGAGCCTTTTGACATCGCACAGCTGCAAGGGTATGCAAACCAGGAGGTAGTTAGGGCACTTCTTAAGGCATCCTCTTCGATGGTGGTGCATGCAAAGGAACCTAACAAAGATAAAACTGCTGGGGGGCACAAGAGAAAGCACGATGAAATCAGTGAAGACAAGACCTTCGAAAACCCAGCTGCCCCGGGTGATGTCACGAACGGTCGGCCCGTCGAAACCCACAGTACTGCCCTTATTGTTATCGGTGATGACACAGCGCATAATCCCCTTCCTTGTAAGGCAACCGATGATCAGACCGTCGCAGATCATCCTCAAAAAAATGTTGCTATCAATGATCAGATCGTGCAGAAGCTCCCTCCCTTCAGTGCAACCGATGATCAGACCGCCACTGACCAGGCTCCACAAGATGTCATCAAAGATCAGACGCTTAATCCTAGCAATGATCATAACGGCCAAAACAATGTCCCTGTTAATGCACCGAAGACTGAGACCTTGGAGAACAAGCCTCCGCGTAATGCAGTCGATGCTCAGGCCGTGGTGAAGCTCCATCCATCAGGAGGGTCTACTTCTGGTTCTGATTTTCTTGGTAGTGTTGTGAAGCCAAATGTGGATGAGCTGTTCACCGTCGGTTGCCGCGTTGAAGCGCTCTCCCAGGACAGCAGCATCAGGGGCTGTTGGTTCAGATGCGTGATAGTAAAGAGAAAGCGGAAGACTGGTATGATCAAGGTGAAGTACCAAGATATACGTAACATCGAAGGGACAGGACATCTCAGGTTGGTTTATTATTTCTGTCCAGCATTGCAGTGCTTTCTTTGGTAGTTAAACAAATGTGTTGCTGATGCAGTATAAGTTAGAAATTATTAACCTGGCCTTATTTCCATTTGCAGGAATGGCTTAGACTGAAAAGAACTGCTGAACCTGATCGGCTGGGCATACGCCTTACTGGAAGGCCGATGATTCGCCCATGGCCTTCAAATTTGGCCAAGATCCCAACTACGGTGACAGTAGGGACAATTGTCGACGTACGGTTGCATGATGGATGGTGGGAGGGGATCGTGGTGGAGCCAAGAACTGCCGGCCGTGTAAGAGTATACTTCCCAGGTGACTACCACCTTCTGTCTGTCGTGTGATCTGACTGCCTCTGTGCTTCTTTTTGTATTCAGTTTGTTAGCACAATGGAATGTGGATCTTTCTCATGTTTTCCAAATTTTGCAGGAGAGAGGAAAATTGGGGAGTTTGTTGAGGGTGACCTGCGACGCTCATACGAATGGGTTGGTGATAGATGGATGACTTTGATGGCAAGAAAAGATGTTGTGAGCCGATTGCCGCCTCCTGATGTACTAGCAAATCAAGTCATGCCAAAACCAGAGATGCAGAAGGCGGGAAGTCTGCTATCCAGCATGGGTGGTGAAAGTGCAAAACCAGCTGGTGTAAGTGCAAAACCAACTGGGCCGAAGATAATCCTTCAGCGAAAGGGTGAGCAATCAGCAAAACCAGTGTTGCCAATAGTTATCCTGGACTCAATGCAGGTTGATGAGAACTGTTCAAGGCCAGCGACGCAGAACACCAGCAGCCAGCAATCTAGCCAGAAGGCTGAAGGCGCATCCACAGTACTGTCGGCGCCTAGGCCAAGGCTGCAGTCTAGGGAGAAAGTTGAAGATGAACCTGCAAAACCAGCTCTGCGAACAATCCTTCATTGCTCCTCTGAGGAACTAAGACTGCAGTCTAGTAAGAAGGGTCCTGATGAACCAGCTGCAGAAAAGGTAAGCCTGCAATGCTGTGAGGAGGGATATGGCGTGTCTTTTACTGACGGTGTTCAGCCTGAAAGCAAGCGTCCCAGAATTGATCTTACGAATTTTCTCAAGTCTGACAAAGTGCTGAAGTGGGCTGAACGTAAGGCTAGAGGATCTGGTCCCCTGATGGGGTATTCAGACGGCAGCAGCCAAGAAGGCGTCACCGACTCTGCCCGGATGGAGATACTGCGCCGGTGAATTCAGTGCCTGTCAAAGAGGAATGCAAGGTCAATGAACAGGCTTCTGTCAGCACAATGCCGCCGTTCATCGACCTGTCAGATGTCTGAATGAAATCGGTAGCAGGATATGAAACTCAGTTGGACTTTGGATTCATGCATAATTCCATTTCTCAAGATTTAGCGCATTGCCATCTTGCTGTTTGCTCTTTAGATTCCCTCCGGACAGAGTGGTGTTTGTACTCTGTAGAATAAATTGTGAAACTCATATTCCGTTTTACTCCTCAACTTTGGTGTTTACCTGTGTTAAATAATGTTGATGGTGTTGTGACCAAGGAATCCAGGCATGCAGTGTAGGTAGTTGGCTTCGTGTTGGTGGTTCAGCACAACTGAGCAACCGATTCAGGAATCTGATCCTGCGAATCATGCGCAGGTTCTGGCCAGTTTCACTGTCTCGGGACCAAATTCTGATTTCACTCCATTGCATCGCTGCTTTTATTCTTGCATAGTCTCCTGATAAAACTGGCAGGTCAAGATAGCCAGCTAATTAATCTGGTAGCCTACATCTTTCCATCATTATCAACGCATTAAAAGATTCTCATTTGTGCTTGCAAAAAATGGTCTCTAGATGATAGGTGTGCACGCGAGACTGGCAAAGCCCAGACTGATGCCACGAATAACAGAAAAGGTCGGAGACGTTCACATAGATTTACGTACATTGTGCACCTTTTTACAGGTCCTTCGCTGGCAAATCTATGCATTATCTTCGTTTTCTTGCAGAGTGCTCCAGATTTCCATCTTTTGTTTGAACACTGAAAAGTTAGTACGCTACCTCTCAGTCTCTCTGCATATGTGAGTCAAGTCTCAGACATAAATTCTAATTAAGAACACAGAAGATACTGAAAGTGTACAAAGGTAAACAGTCAAGTACAAGCTAGAGCTAGAAAGAAGATCGAAAAGCATAAGGTACCTCTTATGCAAATCTTTTTGCTGTTCCAAGATTTTAAATCAATACCGAGAGCCTGTTTGCAGGCCCTACCTGAAACTTAAAGAGAAGGATAGAAGGCAAAGGAAATCTGGGAAGCAGAATCTGATTCCAACAACGCACATCGAGCCCTCAGTGGAATGGAGAACCGGATGGCCATAAAGAGGGCTCTTAAGCCACGCTAATTCCCTACTGTCTGCACCTAAGGTTCTTGCTTTCCTTGCAACTTTTTCTCCACACCCCGAAGCTTTCTCCAGTCAGTCGACACCACCGCGCATTCGCCCGGGAAGAGCAGCCTCATCGTCTTCATGGACTACAGGGTACTGCAACCCGTCCCAGTATGTGCATACAGCATAGCCTTGAAGGCAGCAGTTTTGACGTGGTGTATCTCTCTATCTTCTGTGCTCTGCAGCAGTTCTACTGCATGACCATCAGGATGAGCATAGACTGCAACGGTTGCTACCAGAAGATCAGGAGGGCTCTGCTCCAGATGCAAGGTACGTCCTACACTCTCAAGCATGCACCGTGGGCTACTCGTTTCACAGATCTCAGATTGCCGTCTGTCTTGCCTGGTTGTTTATCTGATTATGTTTTTGCAGAGCTGGAGAGCCACCTGATCGACCGGAAAGCTGGCCGGGTGAGCGTCTGCGTGCCTTCAGCCCGCAGGACGTGGCGATCAAGATCAGGAAGCGGACGAACCGGCGCGTCGAGATACTGGAGCTCAGGGAGGCCGCAGGGCCAGGGGCCGGTGAAGAGCAGAACGCCGGCCAACAGCCTTGAGATGAGATCCCACCCGCACGCACCTTGTATGGCTGGTACGACTGTACGAGCACTCGGATGCTGCTGCGTTAGCTTCTGTACCTGAAACTCGTGGACTGGCAACTGAACCTTTCACAGGATTTACCCCCCTTTTTGTGTGCAAGCTTATGTAGTCATGATTTTGATCTGTAGTCCTCTATGGTTTTCTTGAGTGAACTTTTCCACTGACCCCCTGCTTAACCTTGATTTCTTGCTAACAGCATCATCCAAGCCACAAACAACCGATTCTGAATGTAAATCTTTTGCATTATTATTAACACTACAAGGAGCGTAGAATTATTCATGGTTTGTTGAATCGGGGTATCTACATCCAAGAAAGAAGAGTATACGGAGTTATCTGTGTCTATTCTACATTTTAACGCCTTCGTGGATTCTCCATACCATTATTAGTATCATGTTCCAATTGGAACCAGATAAATCACGGACGTGTAGGCAACACTTGTGAGGAACTTCTCCTTACAATGTTAAGCTCTCAGGGTCCTCCACAATCTTTGCAAACGTTTGGAGAAATGCTGCCAAATCAGCACCATATATAATCCTGTGATCAGCAGTGACATTGACCTGAAAAGTTATGAGCAACTTAGTTAGGCGCTGCAGTTGAAGGGAGTTTTGTTACCACCACCAAACAAAACGAATGGTCGTAACTGAAGGATTAAAGGTCTAACTGTGGCATGGTATGATACTACGAAGTATGATCAGGGAAAACTTTGTAATAAAACGTCATTTGAGGTTAGCGCTAAGAATGTTCAGTTGGAAGGAAATCAGGAGACAATCAGTATCCTTGATAGTTGCCACAAAGCATACTTGTAATAGTCTCAACTCTCATACATGTTAGACTAATGATGCCAAAAAACTCAAATGCATTTGCAGCTACAGAAACAAACAAATTGACCAAACTGTCACAAAAGCCAGCTCAGGCAAACAGACATCCTGTCAGCACTCCCAGGTGCAGCCATACAAGCATAATAGCATGATCTGAAGTTGCTCTAGGTCACAACAGACTCTTATACAGTCAACAAGTTTAACTTATCGTGCTTGCATATTTGCAATATACTTCAGCAACATGTGCAAGGGGTTCGCACACATTAATTTCAGTTACGCGCTTATGACATAATTCTAAACAACAGTCAAAGCTTCGATATCCAAATTATATACTATGTGAAAAACAGACTAACCAGCATTTCGTTCTTGATACTGAAAAATCCATCCTTGTCAGCTTTAACAGTAGGTCTCGATGCTCCAACAGCCATGATAGCCCCCTGCATCATAATTTACATACAGTACTTCTTAGGTCTTATGTTGCAAGAAGCAATCCGCATTCGTACTGACTGGGCAGAGACTGGGAAAACTAACCTGACCAGGTGGAAGGATTGCATCAAATCTATCCACCCCAAACATACCCAGATTGGACAGCGAAAATGTCCCTATACATTAGCAGATCATGTAAGCACAGTGTCAATGAATATACCAAATGTAAGACACGACAAGACAACACATGTTCCTACCTGAGCTGTACTCATTTGGTTGGAGCTGCTTCAAGCGCGTCTTCTTGAGCAGGGCTCTCCACTTTTGCGCAAGCAGATATATATCCAACTGCCATGCCAATTTTAATTTCAGATTCTAAAATGTTAGATTTCATCATAAAAAAGACAGAAATTGCAACAAGCATGTACCTTATCGACATCTTCCAAGACTGGCGTAAGAAGGCCACCCTCGATGGCAACCGCCACCGCGATGTTGATACTACTATTGTAACTGAAGCTCTTTCCATCCCTGCAGCTGGCATTCACAACTGGGTGTTGAGCGAGTGCCATGGCTACGGCTTTCGCTAGCAACAATGTCTTCGTGACCCCTTTCAACTTAACCTATGCAATCCATTTTAATCAAACTGTCAGCACACACATGAAAACCTGAGCAGTATCCCAAGAAATTCAGCTATGCAATTCAATATTTTGTCGAAGGTTCATAGCAATGATATGGCCCTTGGTTTACAAAAAAGGTTCCTAGCAATGATACCTTTTCATAGAGTGCATCGAGCTTATCAGTCGTGATGGCATACCCAACTCTGAACGTTGGCACTAACAAGCTCTCCACCATGTTCCTGCTCACCGCCGATTGCATCGACGTGAATGGTACCACCGTCGCACCAGGCACCGGAGGCAGCACTGCTGGTTGTCGGACAGCAGCTGCCGGCGTGCCCGGAGGAGGCCCAGCGTGAGCAGCAGCGGGTGGAGGTGGAGAGCCTTTGGCTTTGGCTGGATGCCAGCGGCTGCCTCGACGTCAGCCGCGGTGATGCGTCCGTTTAGCCCGGTGCCGACGACCTTGGAGATGTCAACTTGTGCTGCTTCGCGAGCTTCTTGGCATGAGGCGTGCGATGCCTTTCGTCGGCGCGGCCACTGGCGCCGGAGCAGGAGCCACGGCGGCGGAATGGGGAGGAGGGGGTTGTTCGCCCTGGGCGTTGGATAGGGCCTGGGCACGCGCCTGCGCGAGGGCGAGATCCTCCTCGGACTCGGCGAGGAGCGCGATGGGGGCGCCGACGGAGGCGGTCCCGCCGGCCGGGACGAGGACGGCGGCGATGATGCCGTCGTGGAAGGTCTCCACGTCCATGTCGGCCTTGTCGGACTCGACGACCACCACGGGGTCGCCCTTGGAGACATGGTCCCCCTCGGCGGTCGTCCAGGACACGATCCGGCCCTCCGTCATCGTCGAGCTCAGCGCCGGCATGAAGATCTCCCGCACCTTCGCCCGCACCACCGCCATACGCCGCCGGCGCGGGGCTTGGACGGACGCTGCACGGCGCGCGCGCCCCGGCACGGTGGTGATTGAGAGGGAGAGAGGAGCCAGCGACGCCATGGCCCGCGGGTGGGGCCACTCGCCCGGCTGAATGGGTTAGCTCGTCGTGGCAAACTCGGAGTAGAAGGAGATTGCCGCAGGGTGACCTATGGAACGTGGGCGGGGGAAATGCGGCGGATTCCGGCGAGTGCGGCGGCGGCGGCGGCGGAGCGAGGGGGAAGGAAATGTCATTCGGTGAAGGCAACCGCCTACCAAGAGGGTACCACCGTGCGGGTTAGTTCCGCAATTCGTGGACTCTCTTGATGCCGTCCGATCAAGATCGCCTGGTCAGGAAGCGACAAGAGTCGACCGCTCGATGGAACTTCTCCTCGCCGCCTCTCCGCTATCACCGCCGTCTCCGTCACAGTTGTTGAATCGGGTATCTCACTCTCACCTGTTCGTCCTCAAGACCGTTGCTCTGCTCTCTACTTTCAGTTATGCATAGATGAATCCCATCTGACGGGGTACATAACCCCTATATATATAAAAGGGCGACATGCCCGCGGCCTCTCCTGCCGTCCACGTCGCGCGCATTCCGCTGGCCGTCCGATCGCTGCGACGAACGGCCGAGATCAATCCACGTCGCCCCCCACAGCCAAACACTGTTCATGACCGAATATAGGCCAACCACCGGCCGCCACGTCGCCCGGTGGCCAGCCGGTTGCCCCGGTGGCAGCCGGTCACCTTGTCATTGTGCAAAAACAACCCTCCCAACAACAGAAATTGACCCGCAGGCCAAAGTTTCCCGCTACGAGGGATCTACCTGCAATTTGCGGAAAATACGGTGGCTTTTCTGCAAAACCAACCGCAGAACTCATCCATCTTCTTCTCTCTCCCGCGTCGTCCCTAGCTCGCCGCCGCCGCCGACGCGCCGCCACGCCGTTCCCACCGCAGCCGACCGGAGCCGGAGATGAAGAAGATATTCGGCGCCAGGAAGATCAAGGAACCGCCGCCCACCATCCAGGACGCCACCAACCAAGTAAGCCCTCGCCAAGCTTGAAATGGGCCAAGGTAGAGAGTCCGTCCCGTTAGGTGACGGTGCCGTTTGCTCCTGCGATTGCGGGGGCGTGTCTAGGTTTTTCGTACGCCGGCGCCGCTAGGTGTAGATCTACGTCTGGCCCCGTCCCCGGTCTCACGGTCTGAGTAGGTCGTAGCCCCTAGCCCGTCAGTCCTACTGTCCGCTTGCTGCTCTCCGTCTCCTGTCCCCGGGCGCCGGGAGAAAGCACACGAAATCCTTCCCTCCACCTCTAAGCCTTTCGAGCGTGGCGGCGCGTCGATCGTAATACACCTAGTTCCCGCCGTTGTCTGGCCTGGTACCGGTGTGAGGATGGCGATGGAGGAAGTGGGGGGTTTGTTGAGGAAGTTGAAGTTGTCAGAAGCGGAGAGGAAAGGTGTGAGGATTGGCCGGGGAGCAGAGAAGCAAGTGGAGGCGCGGGATCCGCAGGCGATTGGTAAGCTATTCTCTGAGAAGCCGGCTGTGGCGGATGCGATTGCTACTGCTCTGGGGCGGATCTGGTGCCCTCTCAAAGGGCTGGTCTGCAAGGATATGGGGGATAATTTGTTCCTGTTTACGTTCAAACAACACTCTGGTTATACTCAGCAACGGAGGAGGGGCCGTGGATGTTTGATAAAGAGCTGCTCGTGGTGCGGGAGTTTGATGCCACAAAATCGCTAGATGAGCTGGAGTTCAAGTACATTCCGATTTGGGTAAGGGTGGAAGGCTTGCCGATGGGGCACATGAATAGGGAGACAGGAACAGACATTGGGAATGAATTTGGGGAGGCCCTACAAGTCGACGCTGATGAGGACGGGCTCGCCATCGGCCAGGTTCTCAGGATCAGAGTCAGAATTGATATCACAAGCCCACTGAGAAGGGGGATTATGGTGGAGATTGGCAGTGAGGGGAAGGAGAAATGGTGCCCTGTCACATATGAGTTCTTACCGATTTCTGTTTTGTGTGTGGAGTAATTGGCCATGTGGAGAAGATGTGCACTGTAAATTGGGTCCGAACGAGCAGAAACAATATGGCAATGGCTCAAATATACACCGTTGAGGAAGCGAAGTGACGAGGGAAGCTGGGGCAGAGGTGGGGAGCGCCGAAATTCCTTTTCTTGATCGAGGTAGCAACTCTGGGGATCGCAATGGCCGCAAGTCGGGGAGTGATATGCTGACTGGAGAAAGAACAAGCAAGCTGGGGGAGGTGCTGGGGAGGAAAAAGAGGTTACTAGCCCTCTTAAACTGCCGCCTCCACAGGTGGTTGTGGGTAGCCAGAAGAAGCTGATTTTTAGAACCCTGAAGTGTCTGATGGTAGTGTCTCCGTGACTGCGAGCAAAACCATAGCGGGGCTGGATTTGACCCGGGTGCTATGACTGAAAATAAGGATAAACCAACCCCAATGGTGCAAGCTGAAGTCCCTGCGGTTGCCAACATGATCGGTGGTGGGAGCAGGGTGAAGACACCAAAAAATACAGAAAGAGGGGGAGAGAAAAAAGTGCCCTGGGTGCCGAGGAGACAGGGAAGCAGGTTGCTGGGGGGAAAAGAGATGCGGATCCAATGGAGTTAGATACAGCTGAAAACAAGGATACAAAACGTCCTAGAAGTGGGAAGGGTGAGGAAGTTGTCATCACAAATGTGGCGGGGCTGGCGATCCAGCCCTGCGAGACCCAATGAAGCTTGCAGCTTATAATTGCCGGGGTTGGGGAACGACCCGGCAATTAGGGGCCTCCTTGACTTGATCAAGAAGGTGGACCCTGACATCTGTTCCTGTGCGAAACAAAACTCGATGAAGGTAGATACAATGGCTGCGTTGGAAACTTGGGCTGCCAAATATGGTGGCAAAAGACTGTGTTGGACAGAGTGGCGGTTTGGCTCTGTTCTGGCGCACTGGAGTGAACCTCACTGCGGGGTGGAAGTCGAAGTATCACATTGATGCGACGATCAGGGAGGATGATGGTTTTGAGTGGCGGTTCACTGGCATCCATGGTGAACCAAAAACGGAGGAAGGGAGAACACTTGGCGTTTGATGAGAACCCTGAAGTACCAAAGTGATAAACCCTGGATTTGTATGGGTGACTTCAATGAGATCTTATTTGCTTGCGAGAAGGAGGGGGGGGGCCTCGGCCCCAAGCTCAAATGGACAGGTTCAAAGAGGCCATGGAATTTTGCGATCTGCATGATCTTGGTTTCACCGGGGACCTTTCACCTGGCGTAACCACAGTCATGATGCAACAAAGTATGTCGAGAGAGATTGGATAGGGCTGTGGCTTCTGACTCTTGGTGCACTCGTTCCCGGGCTTCAAAGTGACCAATGACAACCCCGTCATTCTGACCATAGACTGTGGTGGTGGCGACTGAGGATGATAGCTCCAATCGTGGAGATGCTGGCCCGAGACCTTTCCGGTTTGAGGCTAAGTGGCTGGAGGAGGATGGGTGCAATACCATTGTGGAGAATGCGTGGCTGCGGGAGACACAGGGGCGTGGGGGCGACGCGTTGTCAGGCCTCAAAGGGGTGGCTAATGACCTGCAGGACTGGAGTAAAAATACTTTGGGCAACCTTGAGAAGCGCATTTCGCGGCTGAAGAAAGAACTGGAGAGATGGAGGAGGAGAGAGATCTCAACGAGCAAGTTCACCGTGAAGAAATTTTGAAGTACAAGCTGGAAAAGTTAGAACACCAGAGAGATATGTACTGGCGCCAACGGGCTCATGTGAATTGGATGGAGAAGGGTGATCGGAATACATCGTTCTTTCACTCCTATGCTTCGGAGAGGAAAAAGAGAAACAAAATCAAAAAGCTGGTTCGTGATGATGGGGTGGAGGTGGAGAGGGAGGAGGAGATGGTGGCGGTGGTGTCTAACTATTTCCAAAATTTGTTTACCTCTCATGCAGGGCAAAGGGTGGAGGAGTTGCTGGATCATGTGGTTCCCCGGGTCACACCGGCCATGAATGAGCAGCTGTCAAAACCTTATACGGCGGAGGAGGTGAAAGATGCTTTGTTTAGCATTGGTGATCTGAAAGCTCCTGGGCCAGATGGTATGTCGGCGATTTTCTATAAGAAATACTGGCACCTGGTGGGAGAACAAATCACTGTGGAGGTGCTGTCAGTTCTGAATGGCCATGGACTTCCCTCTGACTGGAACGAAGCTACTGTGGTGCTGATTCCGAAGGTCAAAAACCCAAATAAAATGAAGGAGCTGAGGCCTATTAGCTTGTGCAACGTCCTGTACAAAATTGTGTCCAAGGTTCTGGCTAACAGATTGAAGCTGATCCTCCTGAGATTATTGCTCCAAATCAAAGCGCTTTTGTTCCTGGCCGTCTGATCACCGACAATATCCTGCTTGCTTATGAGGTTACCCATTATATGCAGAACAAGAGATCAGGGGCCCAGGGGTATGCTGCCCTCAAGCTGGATATGAGTAAAGCCTATGATAGAGTGGGTGGGACTTCCTGAGGAAGATGATGTTAAAAATGGGTTTCTCGCAAAGCTGGACAGAGTTGATTATGGAGTGTTGTTCCAGTGTGAAGTACAGATTTAAACTCAATGGGACTTTGACTGATGAACTTATCCCAAGTAGAGGGTTGAGGCAGGGGGATCCCATCTCTCCCTACCTTTTTCTCTTGTGTGGGGAGGCCTTCTCAAGCTTGCTGAATAGTGCCGAGAGCAATGGCGAACTTGAAGGTGTCAAGATTTGCCCAAATGCCCCAATTTCAACCATTTATTGTTTGCCGATGATTCGTTAATACTCATGAAAGTTACGCCAGAGTGTTCACAGCATCTGCAAAATATTCTACAACTTTACGAGGTTTGCTCGGGGCAAACAATTAATGTGGAAAAATCTTCAGTCATGTTTAGCAAGAACACAAAGCAGGCAGATAAAGAGGAGATGATGACTAGTTTGGGTGTCACAAAGGAGGCGTGGAGTGAGCGCTACTTGGGCTTGCCGGTGCATGTGGGAAGATCAAAAGCAAAGATTTTTGCTTACCTAAAGGATAGAATCTGGCAACGAATTCAGGGGTGGAAAGAAAGAATGCTGTCCAAGGTGGGGAAGGAAATCCTAATCAAGGCTTGTGCTCAGGCCATCCCCATCTTCGCTATGACATGTTTTGATATTACTAAAGGCTTGTGTGAAGAGATTAATGCTATGATCTGTAGACATTGGTGGGCTTATCAGGACAATGACAACAAAGTCCACTGGTTGAGCTGGGATAAGTTAACTATGTCAAAGAAGGAGGGCGGCTTAGGATATAAGGACTTGCATGCGTTCAATATGGCAATGCTGTCCAAGCAGGCTTGGAGGCTGCTCACTGACCCGGAGTCCCTGTGTGCGAGAGTGCTCAAAGCAAAATATTACCCGAACACTAGTGTTTTAGAGGCTGAACCGTGTGACGGTATTTCCTATACCTGGCGAAGCATTTTGAAAGGGGTGCAGCTGTTACGGCAGGGAGTGATCAAGCGTGTGGGTGATGGCAAATCAATAAATATTTGGCAGGATCCATGGCTGCCAAGGAATTGGTGCAGGAGACCAATCACCCCTCGGGGACAGCAGGTCTACACAAAGGTCAATGAACTCATGGATCCGGTTTTGGGAGGTTGGGACTCGCTGTTGGTCGATGACATTTTTGTGCCCAAGACGCCCAGATCATCAAGGCCCTGCCTGTGTATGAGGATTTCGAAGACCTCTGGGCTTGGCACCCTGCTCCAAATGGTCATTCTCTGTCAAGACTGCCTATAAGCTCTTCCGAACTGATGTTGAGCAACCTAGCACTCTGCTGATCAGCAGGCGAATGGGTGCTTCTCCTGGAACATGATTTGGAAGGCCAATCTTACTCCTCAAGCCAAACAATTCCTGTGGCGGATTGCCCACAACAGCTTGCCTCACCGCTGGAGTATTAAGCGGAGAGGTATGGACGCTGATCCCTGTGCCCCATGTGCCATCGTCTAAATGAGGACGGTGGTCATCTATTCCTTCGTTGCAAGCTGGTAAGAGCTCTGTGGAAAGCTTTGAAGTTTGGACCAGCTTCGTCTGACTTTGCTCGAGTGTGCTGATGCGAAAGATGTTGTTGGGAAAATCCTGCATCAGAATGACCAAACTACACTGAAGTGTGTGGCTTTGCTCTCGGTTTGGTGGCGTGTGAGAAACAAATGCAATGCTGGGGAGGCCAAGGCTTCGCATGACGCCGTGCTGCACCAGATAATGGCCTTCAGTGCTGAGCTCGAGCGCTTCGGAAGTAAAAGGAAGGGGCACGTGTGCACGACCCTGTATGCAAGTGGCAAAAACCTGCGGAGGAGATTCTGAAGATCAATGTCGATGGGAGTTTCGATGTTGCCGGGAATACTGGTGGTTGGGGCCTGGTGGTTCGCGATGCCCAGGGCACTGCTCTTGGAGCTGTTGCTGGGTGTATGCACAATGCTCAGAACGTGCTACATGCTGAGGCTGAGGCGTGTTTGCAAGCTGTCCAGTTTGCCCAAAGCTGGGGTATGCTTAATATCCATGTTGAATCTGATTCCCAGCAGTTGATCAATGCGATTTTGGGGAGTAGTCAAGACCTGGCTCTGAATGGTACTTTGTTTAGAGAGATTAAGTTCCAAACTAGTTTTAATTTTGCTTCTTTCCGTATTTCTTATTGCCCAAGGGCTTGTAATAAGGTGGCGGACGCTTTGGCGACGCATGGTGCGAAGCTAGGATGCAGACCCCCAGATGTCTGGCCGGGTGCTGCTCCGGACTTCGTGTGTGATTTGGTAGCCAGTGATCTTGCTGTGCTGATCCGTTAATGGTAGTTCTTTTTCCAGTTTCAAAAAAAAAAAGTAAGCCCTCCTCCCCTTCCCTTTTCCCCATTCGCAAATAGGTTCCCTCCATCTCAATCCCCAGAAATCCAATGCTTCTCTGCTCTGATTGCTTGGGCAGATAAACAAGAGGGGCGAGAGCGTGGATGAGAAGATCAGGAAGCTGGACGAGGAGCTGGCCCGGTACAAGGAGCAGATCCGCCGGACCCGGCCGGGGCCCTCGCAGGAAGCCATCAAGGCCCGCGCCATCAGGCTGCTCAAGCACAAGCGCATGTACGAGGAGCAGCGCAACATGCTCTACAACCAGACCTACAACCTCGACCAGGTCAGCTTCGCCGCCGACGGCCTCAAGGACGCCCAGCAGACTGTATGTGTCCTGCCCACTCAAGTTTTATCCTGCGACACAGTTCAGAATGTCGAATGATTTTGTTTGTGTGTGTGTCTAGATGAATGCGATGAAGGCGGCGAACAAAGAGCTCAAGGGGATGATGAAAACCGTCAAGATCGAGGACATCGATGTATGTCGTTTAGCTTTTGCCAATTAGTTGCTGTGACTGCTGCCTAATTTGTACAATGTATCGTCTGTCAGGTTATGTGTTCCTGCTATTTGAGTATTCCCTGTTTAATTTTTTTTCCCGTCATACATATGATCTACCCCTCTAACTTAGTGTCCGTCAATAGCTTTCCGGTGTGCTATTATAGCAGTAACCATCATTGACTTGCGAAGTCCCAAGCCTTAGCTTAATGATGGTTACTGCTATATATAGTGAGCTGGGCAATGGAAAGTAGTACTATTCAACAGGCCTACTGTCAAATGTGGTATATCGGAAACTTGGGATCTTACTTAATTCAGAATCCATCCTTGTGATTGGCTAATTTGGGATAACTTTTCCTAGCCGTATCCATGAGCTACATGAAGAACCATACAACAAGAAATTTCATTCTTCTCTTTTCTTCTGTTTAGCTGGCTAGAATATTGGATTGACAATCACCCTTGTGTATCCTGCATCCTGCGGCCATCAGTTTCATTTTTAACAAAAAGTGCATAGGATGTGATCAAAGAGCCATGGCCATGCCAAAGTTTGGTAACCATGCTAATAAGGACTAACTTCTTGAGGGTGCTACCGGAAAAGTGGCATAGTAACGGCCTAAGAAAAACATGCGTTAGTATCCACAGTGGGATGTACAACTAAATGAAATGATGAACATCCTTAAATATTTTCCTTTGAATACTATTCGATTGGCCTACTGTCAAATGTGGTATATCGAGATAGAATCTTACTTAATTCAGAGTTCATCCTTGTGATTGGCTAATGTGGGATCACACTTTCTAGCCGATCTACATGAAGAGCCATAGAACAAGAAATTTTAGTGCTTATCTTTGTTGCTGCCATTTGAGTATTGCCTATTCAGTGTTTATGTTTCCGTCGTACGTATGATGTATCCCTCTAACTTAGTGTCAATAGCTCGCTGGCTATTATAGCAGTAACCATCGTTGACTTACAAAGTCCCAAGCTTCGATAATATATGTAGTTTGTTGGGCAATGTAAAGTACTATTCAATAGGCCTACTGTCAACTGTGGTATATCAGAAACTTAAAGTCTTACTTAATTCAAAGTCCATCCTTAATTTGTTTCATGAAAAAAATATGAACATGCGTTCTGTTTTTCAAGATAATCGCTGCATGTTTTATTATGGTTCTAACTGTATGCATGGCATGTTGGACTTTCCAGGAGATGCAGTTCTGGACTTGCTCGCCACTCTATTGATTCTTTGAATTATATATATTGCGGTGAATTGCCTCAACACATCATTTTGCCTTCCTAGCGCTTCAGTTAGCAAATTTTGATTTTATTTCCAAGATAGGATTAATACAAAAAGTTGTGGTGATTTGCCTCTCCTATCAGTGCAATTCAAGTTTACATATTGATGTGAAGTATTGTTTGTAAATACTCTGCTAAGAAAAATAAATCATGTTGTTCTCTTCATTAAATTGGCTGCACCAAAAAAGTGCTTCAATATCAAGTAATGGTGTCAGGGTTGATTTTTTTTTTTTTGGCCTTACAAATTAACAAAGGGGGATCATCATGAATCACATTCTGTAGACTTCCAGAGTAGTACATGTCAACCAAGCTTTTCTTTCCAAAAGGATCAATTGTATGTAAAGTATGTTTCTGATATGGATGAAAATAATCAAACCTGGGAAATTGGCATATGCATTAGGAATTATTGTGAACAAATAATATATTCAATTGATATTGTTATTTCATAAGCACTATGATAGTATTGCACCAGCATTGAAAATCCATGTACTGAATATATGCTTAAAACCATTTAACTTCAATGGCAGTATCTTGCATTTCCTTCTCTTTCGTCTTACAGTGTCGTATACTTAACCTTTTCTTTTGCCAGGAAAGAGTATCACACGCTCCTGGTCGCTTGCTCTTGTGGGTTGTCCGCAACATGGTTTGACAGTGTTATGTAGATGGTAGTGGTGTTGGTAAGCGAACTATCTTGCCCTCAAGACATACTAGCGGTTCATGTCCAGGTTTCATTGCTTAGATGTCTCATAGTTAATGTTGCTGAGACCATCTGTCTTTGGATTTAGGTAACTTTTATTGGTTGCATGAAACTCATATGGCGTTCCAGATCATGTATTCTCTATCCAATTTAGCTAAGTGAACCGATCAGATCCTATGTATTTAGAATTATTTCCATTTGTGTATTTGTTATGTGTACCTAGAATAGTATAGTTGAGAACAAAATAACTTCATGATCTCCCCTCTAATGTTCCCTTTCTTAATAACAGCTTGGCTTACTAATTATATTTATACGATAAACAAAAATAACAGCCACACGGGTGCGGCGTGTCGCCGCGCAAAGTTACCTAGTTACAGTATAACGATGACAATCTGTAGTTTTTCCTCGTCACTATTGTAGGGCTCCATATTTGCTTGTATTCAGCATTCCGTCCTTCTGGTTCTTGGCACAAGTCTAGGACGCGTTTGGTAGGGTGCAGTCATTTCTCGTTTCTTTGGGGGCATGCCGTAGAGAGCAGGGCCACGAAAAAACGGCCATGAGCCATGTTGTTGCCTTAGTTTGGTAGCCTGCAGCTGGGTTAGTCGCATCGGATGAGTAAACAAACCTACCTTGTTTGGTTCGATGCAGTCTTTACTTTTGGGCTTAGCTGAAACGAGGCCAAAATGTTTGGTTGCGCGCAAACCGCCCGCTACGGTTACCATAGTTCAAACATGGTGAGATTACCATGCTATCTAAAACAGAAGGAGTTTCACAATCACCACAACCAGGACGATGATTATGATGTCCTTGATTCTACTACCTACCACCTGATTACCCACATCGGCTACCACCTCATTAGCCACCACCTGAGCTATCATCTGATGTTCTATCACCTCATCAGCTACTACCTCATTGTTGTTCAGATAGTTCAAGTAGTTCTCCTGAGCCTCTTGCAAAGTTTCGAACCCCTGATAGCTGTTGTTGGAGAACCCTGTCACTTTTTCATGGCAGCTCTGCCACGAATTGTACACTCCTCGACGCCTTCCTCTGTACACAACGTACCAGTTCATCTGCAAAGAGCACAAAGATCAACATAAACAGAAGAGGATCATCACAAGTCACATGATCAACAACAGAACAAGCATGAGAATGTGTCTCTAACATAAAACTATTGTAGCATGCATGATACTTACAAAAGTAGGATCACGAGTTCATCCTACAACTATGGTGTTAAACCTACTACCACATCAAAAAGTGGGTGTCATCCTACCACCACCATCACCAGCAAGTTCACCATCATCTGAGGGGTTAGTATATACCACCTCATCAAAATATACAGGCCATACGACAAGTTTGTAAGCCCTAGCAAAGCCAAAATATACACCATCATCATCATCACTTCATAATAATAATCATCATCATGCTGCTACCACCCCTCACCAGCACCACAGTGCAATCTCAATCTGTGTAATACTTGCCCAGGAAAGTCCTGAGCTAGAGGGTCCTGTGCTGCTCTGCCATGCCGACAAAGTTGACACTCTGTGCCTTGTGGTCGACGAGGTGGCCGAGAGCCACCATCAGAGCCTCCTCAGTGAACCCAACGGAGTCCATGACAGCATTGTACAGGTCAGGGTGCATATCCGTCGGCTTGCTTTCCCTGTGGCCTGGGCAACCTCCTTGACAGCTTTTGTCATACTGGCAAAGGCCAGGATCTCTTCCTCACCGAGGGCACCTCTCTTCCTCTTCACTCCATGGGCGTGGCTGGGTACATATCCCTTCCTGGGCGGAGGACCATCGAGGATCACAGTGTCGGACTCCTGCGCGTCGGCATCCTCCGGCAGAGGCGTGCCGAGGGGAGTCCCTGAGCCCATGGCAAACTTGCCGGTGGCCAAACCGAAGGAGAAGATCGTTTGCATCTGTGGGTAGTTCAGAATTGGCTTGTTAAGAAACTCCGCGTCCTTGGGGTGATCCTACGATTGGAAGATGGGTGTGTTAGAAGGGATTGTTAGTACTAGTTGGAAGAACACAGATTGTTACTACACAGATTGCTCACCATGATGTGGCCCGTGTAGTGTGCATCTTCGAGGATGATGGTGTGGGTCTCCTCGCACCACTGAGCGCCACTCAAATCTCTGAGCTTGCTCACCTACACCCACCTCAGCCTTCACTTCCTCAGGTGGTTGTACACCTGAGTTGAGGTCACCTCTGCCCCACAATGTGCAAAGAGAGCCCGGGCGCAAGCTTTGAGATGCACCTCTTTAAAACCCTTGTCTGTCCTCACCCCAGACCTGATGAGAGTAGTCATGTGCTTAAGCAAGATTGACATGAATGGAAGCCATTTCATGGTTGCTTTGGCCCGGGCCTTGTTCTTCACAATCTGTTGGTTCACCGTCGTAGCCACGGAGTGCACAACACCGAACGGCGCGAAGTTGTTCATGTCATAGTCCGACATAGGCTGAGAGTCGTCGACATAGGAAGGGATTTGCGAGTCCCCGATTGGGATGAGTGACATAGTAAGGTCCTCACTCTTGAAATCCTACATCGATGACGAGAACAGAACGTAAGCTACCAGATCTACCATAGTTAGTTCTACTGAAGCAAGCACACGTACAAAATTAACATCACAACTAACAGATCTACAAAACCAACCACAAGTACAGAACTAACATCAAATCTAACAGATCTACCAAACCTAGCACGTTAGCTACAAGGATATATCATAGATACAGCATCAAGTACCACTAACAGAGCTCAGATCTAGAACATCCTACACATATGAACCCTAGAAAGTAAGGTTCCGTCACTTACAGCCATCGCTGGAGACGTCCGAAGACGAGCGGTATCCGAGTCGAGGAGGTTGCCGCCGCGTAGTACCCAGCCGTTCCGCTGCTGCCTGCCGGTGAAGATTAAGCCGCCGCCGCCACTTACCTACGAGCGCAGACCGGAGACCTCGAGTGGATGAAAATGGTGGGCTTCGTGACAACGGTGAGAGTAGAGGGTGTATATAGGGGAGGGTTTTGGCAGGAGGTGATGCAAACTCTCCCGCCGAGATTTTCGCTGCACCGCGGGAGCTCCCGCCATCTCCGACTCACACGAGCTCGGCGTAGGGCGGATGGGGAATCTGCACGAGGGAAGAGAAAACGAGCCTGTGTCACAGCCCAATTTTGGGAGGCCAGAAAAACACATTTATTAGAGAGCCAAAAATCAGAACCAACAAAAACTTTTTGAGTTATGTTGTTTATGGATGTGTTTCACCCATGTTTGCACTGTTTGACTTGTTGTGGTTTGTGTTTGTGTCGATGACCTCTCTAATTATCCACCTTGGAGCTCAACCTAGTTATATTATGACCCTTGTGATCAATGTTATGACAAGTAAAATAGTCCATATACCTTCTCCTATCTTAAGATGTCTTTTTAGCTAGTAGAAACTTCCAACTTTGGAGACATGCCATTGTGGCAAATCATGCTCTTCTCATCAATGCACCCTCAGGGATCTCATATTCTATATCTATACTTTCCATCCAATCTATGAAAGTGTTTTATGTAAACTCCCTAGAATTTTATTTCAAAGCCCTTTTCATGGCATTCCATCTTAGTGGTTATATCCCTCTTATCTTGGCAATCTTTATATAACCACTTCTTAATCTTTATGAGCTCAATCAAATATTCTTTTCCCATCCTCATGATTAGTGTTTTACATCTAATGTGGTCAATTTTCTTATCTTGGCCATTAAAACTGTTTTTTTTTCTTTTCAAGTTTTGTTGTCTACTAAAAGACTCTTGTTTTCCTTGTTTCCAAAAAGAAACTCAAATACTTTTCAAAGGAGTTGTTTATTAAAAATCACTTTTGTGATCCCTATTATATCCCCTCTCATCTCAATTCAAAAATATTTGTTTTGGAAGCTTTTTCTTATTTATTACAATTTATTTACAAAAAGGCCAGAAATGAATTTTTAAATAATTTGTGAATAAAAGTATTTCCAAAATTCTTAGGAAAATTATCCAACATTATTTTGGTCATATGTGACCCTTTTATTTAAAAATATTTGCTTATGTTATACAAAATCGTGAAGAAAACTTTGCAAAACTTTCCCTGAAACTATCTTTATTTCTGTTATAAGATAGCATATGTTCAGCTTAACCAATATTTTACTTTTGGTAGAATTGGAAATGCATCTTCATGAATCTCTTCTAATACATCTTGTTGATCATTTGAATGTCTTGTTTGAGCTTTTTATGGTTTAAATATTCTTATTGCGTGATGGTTTTGTTGTCACCAAAATAACAGGTTTCTGGACTTGGAAATTTCTCTAAGGACCAAACTCTGAATTTTCTGAACCTGTTATTTTATACCATTTTCGTCTCCTTGCAAAACCATGCAAACTTTCTTATTCCGAAGTGAATTGTTGATCTTTGTGATCCTCATAGGTAGTACTTGATTCTGTATCTTCCCTCGTAACAATATTGGTCATTTGATCCCTTTTACATGATGGTTTTCTGACCTTCATGTCGTCAGTTTTCTGAAATTCTGTCAACTTCTAAACTTGACTTGAACTTTTCAAATTTTGTTCTAAAACCTGTAGACCTCTTGCCAAACCATCCCTAACCCTCCTAGTGATTCCTTTGGCACATTTTACCAGTGCTTGCTGCTGTAAAGATCGAGAGAGAAAGAAGAAGATGATGGCAAGGGCATCATTGCATGCATGGCCATGATTCCTCTTGCACCTCTCTCCCCTCTCCCTCTCTTCATGTCCTGGGCGTGTTCTGGACATCCACCACCCCTCTTGACCAGTTACTGACGAGGACAGCTAGCCCTAGCCCCCTTCTCTCTTCTTGACCACCTTGGGAACCCGCAAGGAAAAGACCTTGCATGATCTCCTCTCTCCCTGCCCTAGGAGGCCAGCCAGGGGGTGCCCCGGTGCTCTTCACCACCACCTACTCCCCCAGACACCGTCTTGCTTGCCCTATAGCCATGCAGCAGCCACCCCATGCGCATCCATGCACCTAGTGCATCGTGAACCGGCATCGGCTTGGATAAGAAGCCGCAGGCCTTATCCCGTGCTCTCTCCTTGTCATTTTCACTCCTCCAACTCCACTCTTCCAACCCACCAAAGGACATAGCCCCTCTCGCTCCCTGTCAACGAGGAACGTCGAGTTCTTCGGCCCTTGCATGCGAGATGGTCATGGAGATTTCCGTCGACCTGGACTGCCCCTACTCTCCATTCTTGCTCCATCCTCTTCCCCTTGTCGAGATCCTTCTCTGAGACATCTTCGTTTTCTCCAGGAAACACCGGAGCCGCCGTGGCCATCTCGTGCCCGCCGTGACGTGCTCGACCTCGCCGGCGCTCTGGAACTCGTCGACCAGTTCTGTAGCAAGCATAGACCCTCCCCATCTTCCCCAAGCTCTCCTGCACCCTCTCCATCGCCCCTGCTGCTCCCACGGTGAGAAAACTGCACCTCCACGTTGAGTTCTTGTCCATGGTCGTGTTCTGCACGTTCTCAGGAAGAAGAGGAAGCACATCACCATCTTGGGCCGCCCAGCACCGTTCCCTTGGCCCAGCTTCAGATCTGGCCCGAGATTTGTTTTTTTTCTGCAGTTTTATTCTTTTTCATGTAGATCTGTTTCTGTGCTGTAGCTTTAAATCGTTTTGAAATTGTTAAACATAAAATTTGTTCAAACCAAAAATCCAGTGGTAGCCCGATGGGTTTAGAAGCATCTCCAACTTGCAGATCTGAAAAATATTATTTTGAGTGTCCTTGAAAAATGTTTTGCTATCACTGGTCTGAAACAATGTTTTGTTAATTACTTGAGTTTGGCAGATCCAAATTGAGTGAATCCAATTGTTTTGGAAATATTTTGACAGTAGCTTTCAGTATAAATTTGTCTCATGTCTTTTGGATGCCTAGAATTAAAGTTGTGTGCATGTGTAGATTAAGGCAGTGAGCACTTGGTGCATTTTTAGTAATTTTTGTGAAATAGATTTTGGAGTAAATCCAATTGTGTTAGTCCCTGATAGTATCCTAGAGTTTAGATCCAAGTTTGTGGAATGTTTTGTTTAGTAGAACTCTCTGAATAGAATTGTTAGTGAAACTAGTGTTTCTGCCCCTTTCTAGATTAATTAAATTAAGTAGTTATTTTTAGGACTTTGTGTTTTAGGTGTTTTGGTACTGTTGTTAGCAAAATAGAACTGTTTTGTTTGTCTTAATATGTTAGTACTGTTAGTGGCTTGTGTGAGGCTTGATTTGAGCCTAAATTGTGTTGGTTAGTGGTGTTTGAAGTCTCCAACTTTTAGCTAGTTATGCTTGTGTTACTGGGTATTTTGTGTTAGCTAAATAGTCTTTTTAACTAAGTTTGTAGCTTCTGGTTGTGTAGGTTTGTTAGAAGTTCTTAGCCTTGCAAGTTAGTAGTAGTCCCTAAAAGGTGCTTAATCACTACTTTAAGCCTATCCTTATAAAAGGGGAGAGTGTGGTGATTGCTAAACTTGTTTGTTAGATAATAGTCTTGTGTCTTGTTTATTGCTTGTTAATTAAGCTTGATGTTTGCTTTGTTTGGAATGCCTTGCTATACGATTGATTGTGTATTAGTCAGAGAGTAGCATCTAAGTCACCCCTGGTGTGTAGGAGTACTTTAGATATCTAACTTTTGTCTGAAGTATTTCCTTGTGTTTGAATGCCAGTTGTCACTTGTTTGCTTGTTTACTTTAGATTGTTGTCAACCCGCATTTGTAGATTTGACGGTAGCCCGTTTACTTTCCGGTACCTTAGGACCGCGAGAGGAGGAGCTGTACGTGGGAACTGAACCCGTGTACGAGGAAGAGCAAGACCAGGGACACTTTGCTGAACAAGGCAAGCCACCTCAACCAACCCTTATACCCATTACTTACATAAGCATGTTTTGTCTTCAAGAATAAAATAATGCATGTTTTAATTCTTTTGTGGCGACTTGCCACCCAAAAACTATTTTCAAAAATGTTGTTTGGCCAAAAGATATCTACTAGTTACAATAGGTTTATTAAAGTAAAACTTTGCTTGAGAAGCCTTTTTACCGAAGGCGCTATCAAGAAAATTAATTTCTTTAGTTATATATATATCCATACTCTCCTCTCAAAACTATAGGATGGGGACCTGGTTTTTATGAAAATGTTTTCGGAGGAAAAACCCGAGCCGCTGGGAGCACTCGGAGAGAAAGTGTTTTACAAAACCGGGTTGCTGGGAGCAACCGGAGAAGTTTACGAAAACCCGAGATGCTGGGAGCAAATCGGAGATGTTTACGAAAACCCGAGCTGCTGGGAGCAGTCGGAGAAGGAGATGTTTTGGAAAACAAAGTACAGCCCTAGCGGATCTTGCCCGACAATTTTAACAGTACAACCACATTACTCCAAAATGGGCACGGGGCCTACCCGAAGCTTGTTTGTGTTAGTGCGAGCTTGAACTCAAAATTTGCTAGACGGGGTTCGAGTCCCCTGAACCGAATGCCGCAATGAGGAAATTGGGCATACAAAGTGTGGGGTTAAAGTCCGCCACCGGGAAGCAGCGGTGGGTCTCCTGTTATGGCGGTGTGAGGCTAGGGGTAACCGGTTGCAAACGGCTAGCTCACTCGGTGCCGGGGAGAACAAACCCATCGAGGAGAACGACCGTCGCACTAGCATCGACATAGCGGAAGTTAGGATTGGTGGTCTGATGGGTGCATGCTGTCTCTGTACAGACCGTGGTTGTCCACGGCAGACTGTCCATATCTTGTGGTGAAAGTGTACCCCTCTGCAGAGTGTAAAACTATTCGAATAGCCGAGTCCTCGGTCATGGACGGTTGGAAGGCCACCGATCTAGGCGTGCGGGCATTTTTGTTTTAAAAAGGGAAAGGTGGTTTTGTTGGAAAACAAGGAGGCAGCAAGAAGGTACCTGGGAGGTACGGATTTGGGGGAAGTCAGTTGGTCTCGGGGAGTCAACTGGTTGGAACCCGGAGAAAGGGAAAAAGGGGTATCCCTATCCTATTGTTATAAAAAGGTTTGCAAAAGAATTTCTAAATCCGTGGGGACAGATTCTTCTATTCCCACATTTTTGACGAAGGCGGGGATATGTGTAAATCCCTTTGCCCAAAAGCATCTTTTCGAAAACTAAGCCGCATAGTCGTATATAGCAGCCAACCCAGTTTTCGAAAAATGTTTTTCTTCTGCATTACCATGAAAAACTTAAACCCTGAGGTGGATTTGCAAGTGCATCATTGTACTTACGGCTGTGTCCCTGGATATTCAAATGTCCAGATTTCTTTGAGGAAGTTTATGCCGGAGAAGAGGAGCACGTCTACGACCATGCCGACTATGCCGTCACCGGTCAACTGCACTTGTGGGAACGCGTCCGGTGGTGACGAGGGCCGACACTAGTCACGAGCTTCCGCTGTATCTTAGGTAGTTCCGTCCTGCGCGACGCTGATTTGCAGACTTGGTCGTGAGACCATTGTGTGTTGTAAGACTTTATTCATACGACTCGAATGATGTAACTCTTGATACCATGTCGGTTATGTGATTGCAATGCACTGATCATTGGGATTGCGATCTTTTACATAACGCGGGTACTTCGGACGGTGGTTTCCGAGGGGCCCCTACAGACTTGGTATCAGAGCCATCGTTGACCTTAGGAGACCTTAGTTAGCATGGTCGTTAGCTTAGGAAGGAAATATTTTGCTAAAACCTATTTCTACAGAAATCTATTTTCTTTAAAGAAGCCTAAGTATGACTTCCACTCTTTTCACCTTCTAGAATTATTCTAAACCTTACTTCTCATTTAAAGGTTTATCAAAAGTTTCCTTCTGTTATCTTGACCCCATTCAAACTTATATATTTGGCGATGTACCAAGAAGGACCCTAGTACTTAGCAACCCGAAGCAAAAGAAGTTTCCTCCCCAAGACCTCAACATCAAGGTGATTTACATGCGAAGAACGAAGATCTTCTACCACCGTCGAGATTGAAGTAATTTCACCGCCAAGGCTTCCAAACGAAGAATACACCCAGTTTCAAGCTCAATGACGTCAATCTGCCAAGAAGTTAAAGACATGAAGACCTCAACAAACATGACTAACCCAGACCCATAGGGTTGGAGTTACCCCCATCTACCCGAGTATTAGACGTCGTTGGTACTGAATGTACCTTTCTTGTTCTTTGATTGTGTGCTTGTTCTTTGTTTGTGTGTTGTTTGAGTGAGGCCTTTTTGTGAGTTCCACAATCACGCCTTGTTGGCAAAAACAAATAACCAAACTTTGTCTTGCTTGAAAAACCCTTCCTACTCTTTTTGCAAAATCTTTTGGCCCTTTGACCCTAGTTGCACTTTTGCACCCTAACAAAACCTTGACCTACAAAGTTTTTCGGAAAAAAAAATTTCTCCTTTTCATCCACTTCATCTTCTACTGGAGAGTGCAAGATACCGAAGACACACAATTCCAATCTAATATGCAAGTCAACTACCGGTCTTCATGCACCATTTCGTGC
The DNA here is from genome assembly GCA_947311845.1 of Poa pratensis. Lineage (NCBI taxonomy): Eukaryota > Viridiplantae > Streptophyta > Magnoliopsida > Poales > Poaceae > Poa > Poa pratensis. The sequence goes on from CAMZMU010000075.1 coordinate 25,754,973, forward strand.
AAGTATGTCAAGAGCCCTCAAGGAAGATGGAGATTCAAGACTCAGCCGAAGATGACGCAAGCCATACCTCGTGAAACTGACTGAAGGATTATTAGTATAACAACCTTAACTGACCTTGGTTAACTCTAGATTAACATCTAACAAGAGTTGTGCTAACTTTCCCTCACCCCAAGCCCTGCTAAGGAGAAGAAGTGCTAGCGAGGAGGACTAAAGGAGTTTATGAAGCCTTCAAGCCAAGAAAGCTACCAACTGCAAATCACCCTCTTCAAAACTGAAGGAAATGTACCCGACAACACGCCAAGAAGAATCAAAGGGGGGAAGCACCTGCAAAGCAACATCACCAACCCCAAGCAACCAGAGATATGGATAGACGTTTCTAACATTTTTCTAGTATGAACTAAAATTAATCCAAGTCTACGGACACGAGACACCCGTGAGGCCAAAGAGTAGCTAAATGCGTTTCTAACTACGATACTCATAAGAAAGGCAAAATGAAGACAAAGAAGGAAGATCTATACCAATTCCCCAAAGTGGCAAGGTCAAGACACTGCATCGGCATGCCAACATCAACTACAAGAACCTGAAGCACCATGTGAAGATATCCATCTCCTCAACAAGGAAAACCCGGACAACCTCAAGTCATCAAGATTCGAGAAGACCACTTCATTAGTGGGTAAGCGACAAGAACCAAAGAAGGAGATGAAGCCAAAGACTCATGTCTGACTTTTACACCCTACTAGTACTCGCTTAGGAATCTCGGGACGAGATTCTTTTAAGGGGGGAAGGTCTGTCACAGCCCAATTTTGGGAGGCCAGAAAAACACATTTATTAGAGAGCCAAAAATCAGAACCAACAAAAACTTTTTGAGTTATGTTGTTTATGGATGTGTTTCACCCATGTTTGCACTGTTTGACTTGTTGTGGTTTGTGTTTGTGTCGATGACCTCTCTAATTATCCACCTTGGAGCTCAACCTAGTTATATTATGACCCTTGTGATCAATGTTATGACAAGTAAAATAGTCCATATACCTTCTCCTATCTTAAGATGTCTTTTTAGCTAGTAGAAACTTCCAACTTTGGAGACATGCCATTGTGGCAAATCATGCTCTTCTCATCAATGCACCCTCAGGGATCTCATATTCTATATCTATACTTTCCATCCAATCTATGAAAGTGTTTTATGTAAACTCCCTAGAATTTTATTTCAAAGCCCTTTTCATGGCATTCCATCTTAGTGGTTATATCCCTCTTATCTTGGCAATCTTTATATAACCACTTCTTAATCTTTATGAGCTCAATCAAATATTCTTTTCCCATCCTCATGATTAGTGTTTTACATCTAATGTGGTCAATTTTCTTATCTTGGCCATTAAAACTGTTTTTTTTTCTTTTCAAGTTTTGTTGTCTACTAAAAGACTCTTGTTTTCCTTGTTTCCAAAAAGAAACTCAAATACTTTTCAAAGGAGTTGTTTATTAAAAATCACTTTTGTGATCCCTATTATATCCCCTCTCATCTCAATTCAAAAATATTTGTTTTGGAAGCTTTTTCTTATTTATTACAATTTATTTACAAAAAGGCCAGAAATGAATTTTTAAATAATTTGTGAATAAAAGTATTTCCAAAATTCTTAGGAAAATTATCCAACATTATTTTGGTCATATGTGACCCTTTTATTTAAAAATATTTGCTTATGTTATACAAAATCGTGAAGAAAACTTTGCAAAACTTTCCCTGAAACTATCTTTATTTCTGTTATAAGATAGCATATGTTCAGCTTAACCAATATTTTACTTTTGGTAGAATTGGAAATGCATCTTCATGAATCTCTTCTAATACATCTTGTTGATCATTTGAATGTCTTGTTTGAGCTTTTTATGGTTTAAATATTCTTATTGCGTGATGGTTTTGTTGTCACCAAAATAACAGGTTTCTGGACTTGGAAATTTCTCTAAGGACCAAACTCTGAATTTTCTGAACCTGTTATTTTATACCATTTTCGTCTCCTTGCAAAACCATGCAAACTTTCTTATTCCGAAGTGAATTGTTGATCTTTGTGATCCTCATAGGTAGTACTTGACTACTGTATCTTCCCTCGTAACAATATTGGTCATTTGATCCCTTTTACATGATGGTTTTCTGACCTTCATGTCGTCAGTTTTCTGAAATTCTGTCAACTTCTAAACTTGACTTGAACTTTTCAAATTTTGTTCTAAAACCTGTAGACCTCTTGCCAAACCATCCCTAACCCTCCTAGTGATTCCTTTGGCACATTTTACCAGTGCTTGCTGCTGTAAAGATCGAGAGAGAAAGAAGAAGATGATGGCAAGGGCATCATTGCATGCATGGCCATGATTCCTCTTGCACCTCTCTCCCCTCTCCCTCTCTTCATGTCCTGGGCGTGTTCTGGACATCCACCACCCCTCTTGACCAGTTACCGACGAGGACAGCTAGCCCTAGCCCCCTTCTCTCTTCTTGACCACCTTGGGAACCCGCAAGGAAAAGACCTTGCATGATCTCCTCTCTCCCTGCCCTAGGAGGCCAGCCAGGGGGTGCCCCGGTGCTCTTCACCACCACCTACTCCCCCAGACACCGTCTTGCTTGCCCTATAGCCATGCAGCAGCCACCCCATGCGCATCCATGCACCTAGTGCATCGTGAACCGGCATCGGCTTGGATAAGAAGCCGCAGGCCTTATCCCGTGCTCTCTCCTTGTCATTTTCACTCCTCCAACTCCACTCTTCCAACCCACCAAAGGACATAGCCCCTCTCGCTCCCTGTCAACGAGGAACGTCGAGTTCTTTGGCCCTTGCATGCGAGATGGTCATGGAGATTTCCGTCGACCTGGACCGCCCCTACTCTCCATTCTTGCTCCATCCTCTTCCCCTTGTCGAGATCCTTCCTGAGACATCTTCGTTTTCTCCAGGAAACACCGGAGCCGCCGTGGCCATCTCGTGCCCGCCGTGACGTGCTCGACCTCGCCGGCGCTCTGGAACTCGTCGACCAGTTCTGTAGCAAGCATAGACCCTCCCCATCTTCCCCAAGCTCTCCTGCACCCTCTCCATCGCCCCTGCTGCTCCCACGGTGAGAAAACTGCACCTCCACGTTGAGTTCTTGTCCATGGTCGTGTTCTGCACGTTCTCAGGAAGAAGAGGAAGCACAGCACCATCTTGGGCCGCCCAGCACCGTTCCCTTGGCCCAGCTTCAGATCTGGCCCGAGATTTGTTTTTTTTCTGCAGTTTTATTCTTTTTCATGTAGATCTGTTTCTGTGCTGTAGCTTTAAATCGTTTTGAAATTGTTAAACATAAAATTTGTTCAAACCAAAAATCCAGTGGTAGCCCGATGGGTTTAGAAGCATCTCCAACTTGCAGATCTGAAAAATATTATTTTGAGTGTCCTTGAAAAATGTTTTGCTATCACTGGTCTGAAACAATGTTTTGTTAATTACTTGAGTTTGGCAGATCCAAATTGAGTGAATCCAATTGTTTTGGAAATATTTTGACAGTAGCTTTCAGTATAAATTTGTCTCATGTCTTTTGGATGCCTAGAATTAAAGTTGTGTGCATGTGTAGATTAAGGCAGTGAGCACTTGGTGCATTTTTAGTAATTTTTGTGAAATAGATTTTGGAGTAAATCCAATTGTGTTAGTCCCTGATAGTATCCTAGAGTTTAGATCCAAGTTTGTGGAATGTTTTGTTTAGTAGAACTCTCTGAATAGAATTGTTAGTGAAACTAGTGTTTCTGCCCCTTTCTAGATTAATTAAATTAAGTAGTTATTTTTAGGACTTTGTGTTTTAGGTGTTTTGGTACTGTTGTTAGCAAAATAGAACTGTTTTGTTTGTCTTAATATGTTAGTACTGTTAGTGGCTTGTGTGAGGCTTGATTTGAGCCTAAATTGTGTTGGTTAGTGGTGTTTGAAGTCTCCAACTTTTAGCTAGTTATGCTTGTGTTACTGGGTATTTTGTGTTAGCTAAATAGTCTTTTTAACTAAGTTTGTAGCTTCTGGTTGTGTAGGTTTGTTAGAAGTTCTTAGCCTTGCAAGTTAGTAGTAGTCCCTAAAAGGTGCTTAATCACTACTTTAAGCCTATCCTTATAAAAGGGGAGAGTGTGGTGATTGCTAAACTTGTTTGTTAGATAATAGTCTTGTGTCTTGTTTATTGCTTGTTAATTAAGCTTGATGTTTGCTTTGTTTGGAATGCCTTGCTATACGATTGATTGTGTATTAGTCAGAGAGTAGCATCTAAGTCACCCCTGGTGTGTAGGAGTACTTTAGATATCTAACTTTTGTCTGAAGTATTTCCTTGTGTTTGAATGCCAGTTGTCACTTGTTTGCTTGTTTACTTTAGATTGTTGTCAACCCGCATTTGTAGATTTGACGGTAGCCCGTTTACTTTCCGGTACCTTAGGACCGCGAGAGGAGGAGCTGTACGTGGGAACTGAACCCGTGTACGAGGAAGAGCAAGACCAGGGACACTTTGCTGAACAAGGCAAGCCACCTCAACCAACCCTTATACCCATTACTTACATAAGCATGTTTTGTCTTCAAGAATAAAATAATGCATGTTTTAATTCTTTTGTGGCGACTTGCCACCCAAAAACTATTTTCAAAAATGTTGTTTGGCCAAAAGATATCTACTAGTTACAATAGGTTTATTAAAGTAAAACTTTGCTTGAGAAGCCTTTTTACCGAAGGCGCTATCAAGAAAATTAATTTCTTTAGTTATATATATATCCATACTCTCCTCTCAAAACTATAGGATGGGGACCTGGTTTTTATGAAAATGTTTTCGGAGGAAAAACCCGAGCCGCTGGGAGCACTCGGAGAGAAAGTGTTTTACAAAACCCGGGTTGCTGGGAGCAACCGGAGAAGTTTACGAAAACCCGAGATGCTGGGAGCAAATCGGAGATGTTTACGAAAACCCGAGCTGCTGGGAGCAGTCGGAGAAGGAGATGTTTTGGAAAACAAAGTACAGCCCTAGCGGATCTTGCCCGACAATTTTAACAGTACAACCACATTACTCCAAAATGGGCACGGGGCCTACCCGAAGCTTGTTTGTGTTAGTGCGAGCTTGAACTCAAAATTTGCTAGACGGGGTTCGAGTCCCCTGAACCGAATGCCGCAATGAGGAAATTGGGCATACAAAGTGTGGGGTTAAAGTCCGCCACCGGGAAGCAGCGGTGGGTCTCCTGTTATGGCGGTGTGAGGCTAGGGGTAACCGGTTGCAAACGGCTAGCTCACTCGGTGCCGGGGAGAACAAACCCATCGAGGAGAACGACCGTCGCACTAGCATCGACATAGCGGAAGTTAGGATTGGTGGTCTGATGGGTGCATGCTGTCTCTGTACAGACCGTGGTTGTCCACGGCAGACTGTCCATATCTTGTGGTGAAAGTGTACCCCCTCTGCAGAGTGTAAAACTATTCGAATAGCCGAGTCCTCGGTCATGGACGGTTGGAAGGCCACCGATCTAGGCGTGCGGGCATTTTTGTTTTAAAAAGGGAAAGGTGGTTTTGTTGGAAAACAAGGAGGCAGCAAGAAGGTACCTGGGAGGTACGGATTTGGGGGAAGTCAGTTGGTCTCGGGGAGTCAACTGGTTGGAACCCGGAGAAAGGGAAAAAGGGGTATCCCTATCCTATTGTTATAAAAAGGTTTGCAAAAGAATTTCTAAATCCGTGGGGACAGATTCTTCTATTCCCACATTTTTGACGAAGGCGGGGATATGTGTAAATCCCTTTGCCCAAAAGCATCTTTTCGAAAACTAAGCCGCATAGTCGTATATAGCAGCCAACCCAGTTTTCGAAAAATGTTTTTCTTCTGCATTACCATGAAAAACTTAAACCCTGAGGTGGATTTGCAAGTGCATCATTGTACTTACGGCTGTGTCCCTGGATATTCAAATGTCCAGATTTCTTTGAGGAAGTTTATGCCGGAGAAGAGGAGCACGTCTACGACCATGCCGACTATGTCGTCACCGGTCAACTGCACTTGTGGGAACGCGTCCGGTGGTGACGAGGGCCGACACTAGTCACGAGCTTCCGCTGTATCTTAGGTAGTTCCGTCCTGCGCGACGCTGATTTGCAGACTTGGTCGTGAGACCATTGTGTGTTGTAAGACTTTATTCATACGACTCGAATGATGTAACTCTTGATACCATGTCGGTTATGTGATTGCAATGCACTGATCATTGGGATTGCGATCTTTTACATAACGCGGGTACTTCGGACGGTGGTTTCCGAGGGGCCCCTACAGCCTGGCTCCCTGGAAACGGTCGATTCGGCCGTTCCTATGTGGCCTGTCCCGAGGGTGCTTTAAACTTCGTGCTTGCCAGGCCCAACACCTCATGCGGGCTACCAAACAGCTAACTCTTGCGGCTGGCGGGCCTGGCTGGGTTGGCTGCAGCCTATCAAACGCGCCCCTAGGGTAACCTGAGTTCAGTTTTCCATGTGATGGGGAGTTAAATATAAAAATAGCCATCGTTCGAGGCCTGGTGGGAGATTGAAGCATGGAAAAAAAATTAGGATCTAGATGAACTGAAAAAAATGTTGAACTAGATCAACATGCAAACGCCTTGTTGAATTGTGTGAAGATTCTAGATGCCATGAAGAAATTTAGGATCAATACTTTCTGTGTTAACTGTGGCAGGTGCACAAAGTACTTGTGCTGTTTCATTTTGTGTTATCTTGATTGTTTTGAAGATGCGGTGATCTGGTGTGAGCATCTCCCCCACCACTATATCAACCGTACCGGCAGCATTTTGTGTGTGCCGCACCCCCTCCCTCTGATCCCTCTGTCGCATTCGTTTTACTCCGCCACTAGGGTTAGCCAACTTGGGGGAGAAATTAGCCGCATCTCCACCACAATATGGAGCGCGGCTTCGGCATTGCGCCTCCTACGGGCGATGTCGACAACGACGCAGGGTCGTTGCTACCGGCCTCCGAGTACTCTGACTCTTCCGATGAGGAGCACTCCTCCCTCACCGAGCCCACTACCGACGATGACGCCGATAAGCTCGCCGCAATCACTAACGACGACAAACATGCGGCAACTAGTTGGCGATTTTGTATGAATGCTTGCTAGCAGATGATGAATTATGTTTGCTTGATGAACAAATTCTAGCGTTTAGAATTATTCAGTAATGTTTTGCATATCTGTTTTCGCGTGACGATTGTCAACCTGAAAATCAGTTTTGAGGAACCCAAAACTGGTTATACGGTTTTAAGTGTTTTGTGTATCTGCTAAAGATTCTCTAAGGGTGAGGAGAGAGAGTAATCTTTAGAGGGAAAAGTGGTCACAGCAGAGTCCTTAACCCGGTTTGTGATCTTCTCCCTCTATCTAAACATGAACATACACAATCAAAATTATTTTGCGCATACGGTCGAAACAAATATCTTGATCACATGAACACAAGTATAATAAAACCAAAGTGCATAGTTCAACATCGGTAACCGAGGTGTACATAGCTCGAGCTAGCGGTTACTTTTCATGAGGTGTAGGTACTGGTACGACTAAATTAACAAACTGGAGGTGTGTAGTTTAAATAAAGGTTTTTGCTGTGTTGCAGCCGACTGATTCTCATTTCGGTCGCAGTCGTTTTTGTGTCCGTTGGATGTGCGTAAAGATTTGTGTTGTGTCTTCCACGTTGTCACGTGAGCTGGCGCGCGTTTTTGCTTCCTCACGGGTCGTGGACCGTTATCGGGTTTGGATGTTGGTGGGCCGGCGGGTTTCGGGGCCTGTACCCATTTTTGTTTTTTTTTGTGCGGCGGTGGAACAGAGTATTGGTTCCTCATTTTCGCCGGTCCAGCTGCCGCGGACATCCGCGGAGGATGGAGGCGTCGCCGGCGGCTAGACAGGTGCTCCGTGTTGCAAGCTCAGCTCCTTCGTCTGTTTCTACGGCCGTGTTTGTTTGTGTCCCATGTCCTAAGTCGCCGGAGGCGGTTGAAATGCGGCGGGGCAGTGGATCTAGCAGCAGTCGTCAGCGGCGGCTTTGTTTTAACCTCGCGCAGCTCGCCCTCGCGACGGCAACGAGTAGCCTTGTCCGCGGCATAGGGAGTGGACGGATCTCTTTATTTCGTGTCTGAATCCCCTGATTTATTGTCGTGCTAGGCTCAGTTTTGTTGTTGATGCCGTCCAGTTCATCTCTTCCGCGCCGCCCGTTCTTGGTCCTCGACTCCCCGTCGCCCTCAAGCTCGCCGTCCCCGACGTCATCAAGCTCGCCGTCCCCGACGCCATCAAGCCTCCAGGAGCCGGCGGAGGAGCTCAAGCTGCACGCGCTCGCCAGTCTCAACTCCGTCGTCCACCTCTTATACCCGGAGAACTCCACCAGCATCCCCACCATGTGAGCATCCCTCTGCTCCCTCCCCTTCCCCTCTCTCGTGCCCCCTCAAATCCTGATTTATGCATATTTCCCCACTCTGAACTACAAGGCGGTGTAAATCTTTCGGATGTTCTATGTTCAGACATATAGGTACCAACCACTTTAGTTTCACGATTTTCCCCATGGAATTTTATCATTAGTTTCACGATTTTCAGATATGTCACCTATCTGTTGCTAATACTTGCTGTCAACTCCTTGTATTTAGTGCCCTGATAACTTCTTTTTCTAAGGGGTAGATAACAGCATAATTCACTCAATGACACGACTGTCAGTGGTTCATGTTCAGTTATATGAATGAACCACGTTTTCTTGTCTTCTGCATCACCATGAACTCCATGATCAGGCTTGTCCTGTTTCTAAATAGTGCCTGGTTGCTCTTTTGTTCATTTAGTGTCAAGAAATAGTACCAGATTCTTTTTTCTGGACCAGATTCTTATGCTTTATGACAACTAGGCCAGCTACTTCGTGTACCACATAGGCACCTTCTTCTTCCGACATGCACTGCTGCTGTAACACTTTTCTTCCTGTGAGATTATAAGCTGCAAAGCTATTTTTCAAACATGCACGAGAGGGGCCTGGAATTGTAACCGAGGTTGAGAACAAGATGACTACATAAGAGCTGAAGTGCCTTTTGTTTTTCATTCAATCAATAGCATAGTGTTTTAGGTTCACTCGGTAGCAAACCATTTCCTGAATTCGAATGTTGAAGTTTCTAGGTAACAATGTGGTTTTTTTACTTTTATCTAAAATGAATCAAATCAATGTGGTTTTACTTTTACTTCATACGGTAGCATTCACTGAAACTATCCACATTTGTTATGTTCTTTTGATCAATTGCCTGTAGGTATTTTACGAAATGTTCTGCACTTGTATCCACATTGGAAAGATAACTATATTTTGATATTGTTGTGTAAAATAATGCAGATGATGAGGGCAGTGAAACAAGTGGGATTAATGGCTGATATTTAGTAGTTGTGTTGGTGGATCCTTTCCGTTGGCCTTCTGATATGGTAGAGTGTAGTAGATTCTTGGTTTCTCTGTTTTTTGTATTCTTGTAACTGAACTTGGTTGGGTTGCTGGCAGATGTTTGTTGATCTGATACTGATACTTGCCGGTTTGTAGCTTAGCGAATGCAACCTGAACTATGTATTTGTCTTATCAATTTCAGTAATGAGTTATTCCTCTGTAGCTTTATTTGCATGAGTTATTCCGTATTTAATTAGAGGCAACAGATCGACACTTCATGTATTCCTCATTTGGTAGCCATATTTTTGGGTCGACCCAAAATACCCAATGGGCCAGTGTATGAAGAGTATGAAGAGGAATTTCTCTGACTTTTGCCCATGGATCATCGTCCCAAGTTATGTGTCGTCCACTCCTACTCGCTGCTTGCTTGTAAGTACTCATTCCCCTGCATAACAAGATTTTTCACATAAGGTTTTATTTCTTGTTTGGAAATTTAGAATAGTATTCAGCATATTTCTTAAGATTTGTTTTCCAGATTTTTACACTTGTGTATACATCTCGCTTGATTGTTGGACTTGTCCAATCCTTTTTGTATGAAATCTGAAGAAAATTGAGTCGCCTCTGCACGGTCCATCTGCATTTAATTTTATATAAGTAAAGCGCAACTTGTATGGTAACATTTTACTTTTGTTCATATGCTTAGTCTTTTTCATGCGATAAGTGTAAAATATTTTTATAATTTGTACCTGTATCAAAGATATGATTTTGGTGATGAATATGTTGTTTGAAATTCCCCTGGAGCAATCATGTGAATGTAAAACTATTGTCCTGCAGCATTAAATAAATGTTAGTGAAACTCCGCCTATGTCTTCTAGGCATAGCCGGTCCCAAGCCCGGATAAAGGAGGAGGGTTGTGATAGGCTTGGCGAGCCAACGTAAAAACTAGCCAGTCCCATGGATATGAAACCCACGAGAGTAGTACTAGGGTGGGTGACCTCCTGGAAAGTCCTCGTGAAAGGTTTCATATCTAAGGGTTGTGATAGGCTTGGCGAGCCAACGTAAAAACTAGCCAGTCCCATGGATATGAAACCCATTTGGGCGAGAGTAGTACCAGGATGGGTGACCTCCTGAGAAGTCCTCGTGACAGGGTTTCATATCTAGCCTACCCCAACTTGTTTGGGACAAAAGGCTTTGTTAAGGTTAAGGAAACATTAGCATAATTATTGTTTATGTTGTACATTTGTTAGAAAAACACCTGGAAGAACATGTCATGGCATCTGAATGTGTCGAGGTGTTTATTGTTGCCATTTCTGTATGCATCATGAGTATCCTACGAAAAATACATATTGGTGTTTACTGTTGTACTCTCTCTCCCCTCTGTATTTAGTCTCTCTCACTCTCTATTTGTTAGATGCAAGATTATATCTCTCTCAGTCAGTTTCCCCTTTGTGAGTCTCTTTCTCTCTGCGTCCATCTCTCTCTCATTCTCTCCCTCTGTATTTAGTCTCTCTCTCTCTCTTAGTCTATTTCCCCTTTGGGAGTCTCACTCTCTATTTGTTAGATGCAAGATTAGATCTCTCTCAGTCAGTTTCCCCTTTGTGAGTCTCTCTCTCTCTCTCTCTCTCTCTCTCTCTCTCTTTTCTTGGCTATGTCTCTCTCTATTCCTGGCCTCTCTCTCTATTTTCGTCTCTCTCTCATTCTCTGTCTCTGCTTTAGGTTGTCTATGTATATTATTTAGGTTGTCTCTGTCCCTTAGGTTGTATATTATTTCAGGTTTTTTATCAGTACCATTAGATCACCAAGGTTAGCAATGCATTCTGTTAAATAGATAGTCCCTATTTTGATCTGGCCTGAGCCTGCCTGTGTATATAAATATGCTCGCACTTCTCCGTAATGTATGCCCACATGTAGGGCTCATGTATATGTATGCCTCAAGTAATATAAGCTAGTCGATGCATGAGCGGACTGTCACTCCACATCAGTTCTCCACTCTATATCGTAGCAAATAATATAGAGGATGACATCCATTGTTCACAATCCAGAAGGAAACAAGTTACTCCCTCCATTCCCAATTATTTGAACTTCTAACTTTATCAGCTGGTGAATCGACGCATGTGCGGATCTAAGTTTCTTAGTCTTTTGATGGTGATTTTTCATTTATATATGTAGATGCGGTGCGATGTTTGTGGATGGCCAGATGGTCCTTGCAAAAAGAAGAAGAGGCGGTCTTCTTTCTTTTATATCTACCTTGGGAAAAACTTTCTAAAATCAATGGTACATTTTTGTTAAGTATTCTGTCATTCAAATTTTCTTGGTATTAGTTTCCCCATCCACCTAATCAAGTTTTCATCTCTTTTATTAATCAGATTGTCCCCTGTTTCATGAAAGCTCAGATAAACAACATGGTACACAAGATCATGCTTGTTAAGTCACCTGAGTGAGAAGAGTACGTGCTTCAGCTGAAAAATGAACACGACAAGACACAGATCTTTGGACCTGGTTACATGAAGCTTCTGAAGGACTATGAAATGAAGAGAGGCGACATGTTTCAGGGTTGATCTTGATCATAGTCCTTTATTTGCAATCTTCCCTGAAGAAGGTGCTGATGTCCCCAAGCAAAGGGTTTCAGGTACTATGTAGTTTTTATCTGTTGTTTTTTGGTCATTTCGATTTCCTTTCATGTGTTTTGTTCATATCTGATCATGGGCCAGCACCTTCTAAGATATAATTTTCATAATCTGATTTTTAATAGCTTCCTTCAATGTGACATTCTTGCCTCAACACTTCTTTTTCAACACCTTCAAATTTTGTGCAGAACCTCATGTTTTTAGGGCAATACAACTGCTGTTGTGTTCTCAAGGGGGGCTTGAACTAACTGCTGGTCAGACAGCAAGGATGAATGCGTGCGTCGTCCTCGGAAGCGGTCTTGGTTTGGGAGCTGTTTCCGTCCACACATTGACAGTCACATATGTGCAGCACAATGGATTGGTAATTTTTTTCTTCTCCTATTAGCATTTGGGCTTACTCTCCTAATGCATATGTCCCTTTTATGTACTAAAGTAGTCTGATGTGTTTTGCTTTTGTTGGTTCTATGTTTTTGCAGCGCATCCCCAACGATATTGTCTCAGTTCTTAACATTCCTGAGGTGGGAAATGCACTTCTCATGATAAGTCTTTTTGGTGTCAGCCATAGGGGATCATCATACTACACGTGCAAAGACGGAAGGATTTGTTTCAGGAATGGATGGTCAACATTTGCTAATGAGAATGAACAGGGCCATGGGATGGATGTGCTGATCCTCTTTCACAAGAACGACGACGGCTTCCTGATGATCACGTCTGATGTTCTTTAAAACCTCTGAGACCTCAATATGAGGAGACATGCCAGTATGTTTTGTGATGCCTGAAACCATCTATATTTGTGTTTTGGCTCCTAGTCTAGTTTGTTGGCTGCTATGTCAGTTTATCTATCTTAATGCATGACCAATCTATATGTTGTCAATTCTGTTTGAACCTTGTCTATTTTAGTTGGGCTACTATGTTAGTTTCATCCCAATGCCTGAACCATATATATGTTGTCAGTCTTTGTTTGCATTATGCAAGAATCTAATATATCAGTTTGCTGCACTGCAAGAAACATGTATATATCTGTTTGTATTTTCTCAAGAAACGATTTTTGAAATGTTTTACTTGAACGGGAACAGGTAAGCATTTTGCATAGATAGTTGCATTTCATCTTTTTTAGATGATTTACTTGCAGCTGGTAGGACCCCTCCTTCAGATCTCTGTCTTGGTGTTCTATTTCCTGTTCTAATGGTGGAGACGGCCAGACGGGTGACCTGGGGCTGCTGCAGCTGGAAGAAGTAGTGCGTGCTTTTCCTGTTTAGGTAGGGGACCTCGCTGGACATTTGGGCCTCGTTTCTATTGGGGGAGGACTTTTTGAGTCTCTTTCTTTTGCGTTGGGGCCAGTGTTGGTTTTGGGTCGGGCTACACAGGACCGGTTCGTGTTGTAGTCTGGCCGTTTTTTATCGTGCGACGCGGGAATATGATTGAGGTATGGGGAGTGGGCCTACGCGGGAATATCTGTGCAGCGCGGCACTGTTTTACTGTGCTCCGCTACAGTGTAACAGTGCCCGCCGGCTTTTTGCAAAAAGGCCCCCAGGTTTACGTAAAATCACCATTCGGACCTCACAGCATACAACTCCTCGAAAGAAAGGACTTGTATGAAATTATAGGGAAGTCCAGGATCTTTTTTGTAAAACCACCACCACATCCTTCTTCCTTCTCACGCGCGGCGCCGAGCTCGCCGCGGCCGCCGACGCGGCACGCCGTCGCACCGCCCCTCCCCCATCAAATCGATCCACACGAGCGGCTCCGCCATCTCATCCTCTCCCTCCTCGCTGACTTTGGCTTGCCGGAGCGGCGCACACAGTTCGGGATCAACGCCGCCGTGCTCCACACCCGCCGCCGCGGATTTCCTCGCCAGCGGCGTCTCCGGCGACCTAATAGTCCCTAGCTCCGCCCTACCAGCTCCCCTCGACGCCCTTGCGCGGATCCGCGCAGAGCCAGCCCTGCGCGCGCGCCGCTGCTCGAGCGCGCGAGCTCGGTGGAGCGGGCGTGCGTCCGCCGCCGGCGCGGGTGACGTCAGCTAACGATGTCACCGCGGGCCCGCTTCCAGATTTTTTTCGCGTAAAAAAAAACTGACACGTGGGACCCGACAGACATATATTTAGTAAATACAGAAAAAATGTTAAAATTTGTAAAATTCATATCTTTTAATCTGTAATTCAAAAAAATGCAAACAATATATCAAAAAATGCAGAAAAATGAAACCTTTACAAATATTACATACCCATGCATGATTAATCAATTTGCAATCCTGATAAATTAGAAGAACTTAAGCACCCTTTTATGTCAACTATGCAATTTGTAAAAACGGCATATGTTAGTCATTCCGACTTCACTTGAATTGATCTTCGTGTCCTAAGACACATTCAACATCTTTAATTGGTTAGATCTACTATTCATGCTCTACAATTTTACATTTGTAATTATCTGATGAGCTGCATAGAGTAGCATAGCAAACATACGAAAATGTTTCTTTTCGATGAGTAGATGTGTGTTAGTCTCATTACCTTCCCTTCATTTTTTTTTCTCTTTTTATGTTATGAACATATCTTTTCTGCAATTTTTCGTTCAGACTTTACAGCATAGGGGTCTGCTAATGAGAATAAATAAACAAGTCCACACCAATTGATTCTCCACGGCAGGGCCGCTAGCATCTAAAATTTGTACAATTTATAACTTCCCATTTGAAATTCGGAATACTGCAAAAAAAAATGTATACAAACTTGTGGGAAAAAAAACTTTTCAACTATTGCATTCCATACATTATTAATCAACTTAATAATAATTACATAAAATCTTCCAATTTAGCTAAATGCATTTTCTCTAAGTATATAGAATTTAATTTAATAAATGCTCATATAATACATTTCTACTACTTATGAGGTTAAATTAACTACTTATGACAAAATACGAACATATTTGAACATTCCAATTTGCTAAATATTTCAAACTACTCTAAACTATATCTAAAATGCTCAATGAAAAAAATGTGCTAATTATTTATGACTTTTCCAAATTGGTAAATACTTACAGATGATCTAACTTAAATTTCTCTAACTATGAGGTTGAATTTAATAAATGCTCACACATTACATTCATACTAATTACGAAGCTAAATTAAATCCTTTTCCAATGTTTCATTCTTATCGACAAAACACGAATCCGAAATTGGTTCTAAAAGCACCGACAATCCGTTCCTCATTGCCAACAAAGAGTCCCATTTTGTTTGGAAATCTCAAGAACATCATAATATCTTCAGTACAATTAGTTACTTACCTAACACATTAGTAACACAATTGTCCATAGACTAAACCACACAACATACCAATATTTTTTAAAAATGAATTTGTTTTTCCATCCTCATGTGTTAGTGCTGTCAGCATTTTTTTTCCCCGAAAAAAAAAATCGAAAATTAATAGATTGCTTACATGTGTTAATACAAATTTCACATAACTTCAAAATTTCGTATAACTTCGAAACTATCCACCGGCAAGACGTCAGCGTGGGCCCAAGCTACCAGCATTTTTTTTTCCCGCAAAAAAAGTCGGAAATTAATAGATTGCTTACATGTGTTAATACAAAATTTCAAATAACTTCAAAACTATCCACCGGAAAAAAAATATATACATAAAAAATATCACAAAAAAAAAGAACTCACTACTTATGTCATGCGATAGAATTATAAATTTAAATACTTTCAAAATTTAAAGGAATTTCAACTCTCACCGTTTTACAAATTACAAAATTTCCAAATCTAACCAATATTAAACCATAACCTTTTTTTAATTTCAATAATTTTCAAACCAACACGATTTTTCAATATGTACATTCCCAAATTTGAATTATACCACGCACCCGCTACGTATAGATTTGCATATTTCAGAAATTTAAATGCCTTTCAAATCAAATTTACACAACTTCTCAATTTGAACAACTTTCCACATCTAAACAACCTTTTAGCCGTACACTTTATTTCTATTTCATTAATTTCCAAACATTCTAAATATTTAAATGCCCACATTTTCAAATTTGAATTTTACTCACACACGCGCGGCATCGCCGCGCAAATTTACCTAGTTAAAAGCAAAATAAATAGAAGATTCCAAAAACCCAGAAGCTGAACTTGAGCGGTTGCATTAAGCAGTCAAAATTGATTGCTATGAGATGTGTTACTGCAAGAACTAATAGGCTCGGATCACAAAGATCGCTTAGCCTGATGTGCACAATTGTGGGCAACGCCATTGACATCTCTCCAAATGTGATATACTTTGGGGTTAAAGGGCTTGACAAATTCTTGAAATTTCACCATTTGGCGTCTAATCTCTCATAGAACACAGATGATTGACAAGCTGAGGTAGCAGCAGCCGACCGGGGCGAGGCTGATGTTATATGTGAAGAAGATTGGTTTAGCCAGTTATCCGTCAATCACGCAATCATACTTGGATCAATCAAATAAACAGAAAAAAAAACACGACACACCGCATCCTCGCACGCCTGTTGACGTTTTCTTCTTTACTAGGGAATTCTTGGACCTGAAGGCAACAAGCAATGGAATTAACCTTCAAGATAGTTACAGTGCAGAGAGCAAGAAACTCGAACAGCTCCCCAACCTTGAGGCGATAATCACCGGTGACTTCGCGTCCGGGTATGCATGCCACGGCGGCGCGCGTCCACGTGGCCGGCGACCTCACTCACGGCCAGGTCAAAGTCTTCTTCCCCGCACGGATATTGACTCTTCTCTCGCGCGTCGAGACGATGAGGTGACCGGAGTGTCCTGCATGCTGAACTGGCCGATGGACACGTCTGTGCCGCCTGCGACACCCACCGAACGGCCGGACTGATGGGTGCATCATGCCAACTTGAGCTAAAATCCAAGCCCGGGCTGACCTTGTGCGTGGATCGGATTTGAAAATTCGGAACCTATGGTCTGATGAGCTGCTTCGGGTTTAAAATTGCACGTAGTAATATATTGCTCGTCTAAGATTTCTTATCCGCGTTTCGTGGTTCACAACTGCGCACGCAGACTGCGACAGGCCGGGGCTTCTTCTGTTCGCCGCCGCGCGCCGGATCACCAAGCCTGATGCCGGAGTGCCTGTAAACTACTACTCCCTCCGTTTCAAATTAATTGACTTCTATTTGTCCACACATGGATGTATCTAGATATGTTACACGTATAGATACATCCACATATGGACAAATGGAAGTCAATTATTTTGGAACAGAGGGAGTAGATTCTAGATTCGAACGGCGTGGCTCGCCGCGCGGCGCTTTTTTCTTCTTTGAATTTTTTGCCCGTGGTTGTCACATTTTATACAGACTATAAAAAGCAAACTGATTTTAGAAGTAACTACTATTGCATCATCCTATGTGATGAGCTAATATATGAGAAATTGATATCGTCATGACAAAAAATCATCTACAAAAAATCATCTACTTAGCAAATAATAAATGTCATCTACTTTTCTTCATGCCGTCAGAGCTGCCCACCTTCTATCAGCAATGGTATTTTTAGTACCGAGCCTTTCGAGAAGCCGCTGGATGTCCACATCGATAAAAAAAAAGCAACTATGATAGGTACCATTTCATGCGGTAACTAAAATTGGGTATTACCCGATTAGGTCTCAGCCATCTTTAGAGATGGAGAAATGAAATACAGAAATTCCCAAGCACAAGAATAAGAACATAGTAGTTTGCACTATACTAATATAACACATGATAACTTAATAGTTTGTCACACACACACACACACACACGCACGCGCTATTTATACAGGTGCTACAAAAGATATATGTAGACATTGGCATGCCAAGATGATAGTAGAACTAAAATGAAATTATTCCTGGGAGGCTGGAAGCAAGCACATTTAGGCAACCTACATATAGGGAAAGTAAGAAAGTTTGTAAAATGAAAGTTCAGAGTTAACTGACAGATTTTGTTTTATATCGGAATGTCCTAAAACCCAATGAAGAAAGTACAGTTTTTTAGATGTTTTGCAACAAAATAACTATATGGTCAACTCCTTGGGGAAATTTTTAGCCTCCTCAAAGATAAACATATTTTTAGCCTCCTCAAAGATAAACCACATAGCAACATAAATAAATCAGTGAACATGGATTCAAATAGAAGCTTTACCGGGCATGAGACTGCCCAGTTCTGCCTGAAATAGTCCCAAGAACAAATAACTAATCGTGTAATCCGATGACTGGACACTGGAATGATATAGTTGAGATATGCAAAGAAGCAAATCCAAAATGAAGAATGTAAACATGGTAATAAACTCAAAAGAGGTAGGAAGAAATGATTGGTAAATTATGGGCAAGGGCAAGAAAACCCATAGTTAGTTGGCGACCTCTCCATGGTTAATGGAATCTCCTATGCTAACATATGTACGTACTATTAGCACTTGGAGCAACATATATAAAATCATCTGTCTCTAGGTTCTTTCTCTACGGAAGCGAGGGTTTGCAATTTTCCTGTGATTAGATGAAGGTTAAATTGCATATATAAAATCAACATATACCACATATCTCAATGTAGACCAATGATCGGCTTTCATATAATTTTATCCCGATAAAAATAAAAGGTTTAATACATGCCGATACAATTGGTAACCACTGCTTAAATTAGTTTAGCAAACAACTCACATTCGGTTCTTCTTAATGGAGAGCAATGATAGGCTGTCATATAATTTTATCCTAATTAAAATAAAAGGTTGAATGCAGGTCAATAAAATTGGTAATCACCACTTAAATTAGCTGAGCAAAGACCTCACATTTGGTTTTTCTTATCTGTTCAACCAAAACATAAAAAGAGTATGAAACAAAGTATTAGAATAACCAGCTTGGATTTTTGTCTGTCACCTTATGGGCTTAACTAAGTAGAATCTGCACACAAAACAAACATGGCTTATGGGGATTAAATGATATATATATGTGTGTACATATATATATAGAGAGGGGAAATCAGGATACAGAGTACTTTGGATACCTGAATTCCATTTGAGATCAGCTGCAGCGGTGGCCGATGTTGTTCCCAATGCTATTCCGGAAGAGAGGACATCAGAAAACTTGCAAAACAAATGCACATTAGAATTTAAGCAGCTAAGCAGGAGCAACCAACGGAAAAGACATCACCTGCAGGAGAACACGGGAAGGGTAGACATCAAAGAGAGGCGAGGCGTAAGATGCGAATGGAAGCCCAATCTAGTGAGGAGCTGCAGACAAAATATGATACACCAAATGAAGGAGCTCATACAGTACATGAAGCAAAACGAACCAGCAGGCTTTCAACACACCATGTTAGTGTAACTAACAAAAAGTAATTATGCTCCTCATGTGTAAACATCAGGCAACACACATTTTAAACCTCACACAATGTACCCAGCAAGAGGCATGTGGAAGTGAAAAGAAACGCAAGGCTTTTGCGTTTTCTTGTAAGATGAAGTTGTACACATCATTTTCATGTAATGAGTTTCATGTAACCGATATTGATTTAAATAGTCAGCGCAGCTGGTCTCAAGCATTCAAAATGAGACATCAACAATGAAGAGCTGGACGATGGCAGAGTCACACACACAATGTAGACCAACCTAGTCTATAAACCATCGGCACATCTTCAAAGATAATGACACCACATCTAAGGATATGACAACTGGGCTCATCATCGCTGATACAAAGATAGGAAAACACCATCTGTCTCAAGTAGTATCAGCTCCAAAAGTAGATCTATCATGAATTCATGAGAGCCAAGACACTAACATTGATGAATACTATATATTCACACGCAGAAATAAAAACCCTGCAAATGATGTTTCCAGTCAGGTGCATCGATCCAAAAATATCATAGGGAAGAAAGAACCAGATTTGAAGGACTCATTATCAGTAAATGCAAACACAACAGACAACTATATTCTAGAAAAGCATTACAAAAGACAGGTAGAACAATGACATTTTGGAACTAATGGGACATTCATAAGAAATGGGAAACCGTCTATGATATCGTCCTTGTTTTAGAAATGTAGGTAACAATTTAAAATATTTTGAATACCGAGAAGCCAAAAAGATGCATCATGTTTATTAAAGACTTCAAAGATTATAGAAATTAAATTCATAAGAATATGTTTCACTAACTTATCATCTGCATAGAGACGTAAATAACTTATCGTAAGATCTGGAGCAAGCCATGCACCTCCTATTGTTAGGTGGAGCAAGGCAACCAGGTAAAGGGCACAAACATTTCACAAAATATATTCCTATGAACAACACAAGAGGTTTATTTTTTTAGCTAACAATAGTACGACAAAACTGGAGGCAAGAATTTGCAGGCATTAACAGAGTGGAGTGCCAAGATTCAGCTGATCAAGATGATACAATGGTGAAATTATAGACTCCATTGAAAACAATAATTTCCCTTATGTAAAAACCCTAGATCAGGACAAAAACAAAAGCAGTGGTGGCTTACCTAAATGTTGTCCAAATCGGGTGTCTTCATGGAATAACCATTCATATAATAGCACTCTGTAAATACCAAACTACATAACCTAAGATAAAAGGCTCAAAGTACTGAACATGTTATTCCAGGACATGAAAGAAGAGGCCTAGCTTGGCCACTCAGAAAGTCCAAAGCAGAAGTAAAAAAAAAAGCAGAAGTACAAATACATCAAATCATTTAAGCATCGCCATGCAGGTCATATTCATGTAATCACAGAACAACCCCCGGGTTCAGACAACATACCGGTAGGACAGTGCCCCAATTGCCAAGATTGATCCCACAGCAGCACCGCGCATGAGATGATACTCCTATAGATAATTTTGCAGTGAACCTGTATTATATGAAAATAAAACCTAAGAAATCCACAAAGTGAGTATGTACGTGAATTCTTTTAATCAAAAGGACCAGATTCATTGCTGCTCTAGTTTAAGGCAACATGCGACGACACTATTTTGTATTTCAGAACTGAGTGTCACTCTAGTTATGGTCAATACCTTGAACTAATGTCATAAATTTCAGAAAATGACAGCAACATTTGATGTGGAATGTCTAAATCAGTACCTAGCAAAATATTTGGAAAGAACCTGGATAAGAAGCAGGACAAAATATAACAACATAGTATATTAGTATATCCACAACAGAGAGTGGACAATAAAGATTCTCACCTTGCAGACATGCTACGTGACCAGCAAGCACAAGCATGAAGCAAACCGTACAACCTGCAGAGGAAATGTTCGCTTAAGCTAGAAGGCCACGGTGCAAACAAAAACGACAGCGACTATAAACATGTGAATGCATGTCTTCATTTATAAACTTGTCAAGAAGCGATAGAAATAGCACTGAAGGGCATCTTATGACTTTTCAAAGGAACTGACATTACCTTGTTGGAGAACTGGCAATATTTCCACTCCATTTAAAAGAGCATATGACCCTGAGAAAATAAACAACACAAGAAGCTATTAACTGAACTGAAACATCAGGAGGACCAGGTAAATAAATAAAACTATTAGCTGCACATGCAGATCTGAACTTTATTATTTACAGGTAACTACCTTGCGTCAACAGTGACCACATTGAGAAGTTTATTGAGCGCTCTTGACTCCAGATTGGTAGATGCATTCATCTGGGCTGCAGTCTTCCCATTAGTATCGGCAAGTCTTCACTAATTCAAAATGTCAAATAATGTTGTAAAGACAATATTACTTTGCTTACTCTAACTCGATTGCCAATAATAATTAAGCAGCAGAAACGAATATTGTCTATTTACTACCAATTATGGTGTCTAACTGCGTGAGCAGCAAAACTAACAAAATCAAGGTTCTGACTAAAGCCTAACATGAAACATCTAGCACAACATCGCACTATATAATTTTTATCTCAGAATTTATTTCAAGAATGTTGTCCCACGCCCACAAAAGGCATACACATCTAAACAAACAACATATATACATGTACAACGGTGAATGCATTCAATAAACATGTAATGACACGGAACTTGATATTCTTCACCTACAGCTTTATGGCTCTTTCCTTGTAGATACATGCATCAAGGTGATTCATGAGCAAAAGTGCTTTTCAGTTGTGATTCATGAGCAGAAGTGTCGGTGCCAAGGACATCTACATGTTAAATAACATCATTACCACTCATAAAAGCGCAAAGCTACAAAGATAAACCATAATCAGACCCAAGTATAAGAACATCTTTAGAACACCATACCAAGTTGACAGCCTGATCCACATAGTCTAGACACCAATGCTTCTACGGATTTAAATGCAATTCTTTAGGCAAATGGCTATTTCCTCATGAAAAATATATATTCCGGTTTCACCAAAGCATGATTCAGTCAAAGTACCGGTTTATCCCCATTCTAGGCAAATCATTTTAGGCAAATAGTTATTTCCTTAATTCAAATTTACATCAATATATACTCTGCATCAAGATAATCAAACCTCCACTTCACATCCTAAACCAAAGCATTCATAAAAGATAACTTCGAGGAGGGAGCAAGAGGACTCTAAAGCAAACCTTGAGGACGGACAAAATCATCATTGTGGAATCCCTGGTCACTGAAGAGGCATACAACCAAAATCATCAAATTGAACTATGTTTAAATCTTTCATCAAGTGTTATTGAGTATCCAATCTTGTTTCCTGTTACCAATAAAGGATCACCGGTCACTATAAGAAAAGTAAAATAGAGAAAGAAATATATATTGGAACAATAATGTAAAAGACATAAGGATTGCACAAAGCCAACTCAACAACAAAAGAAACAATAGTCATCTCAATTCATTTAATAGCTCGTGGGAATCAACGAATTAACAGATTCATATGTTGCTCCTCGTTGGTCCTAGCGCTGAGCCTGTGTGGCGCCCTGGCATTGAGCAGGGACTCCACACTGTCGAGGTACTGCAAGAACAAACGATTAGGGCTTGCTGACAGTACCCAACAAACAGAAGTTGGAAGAAAACCTCAGAAACAGGGATGAGTGCAACTTCAAGAGTCTGTAAACAGAATCAATATAGTATATTAATGGAAAATATGTATTAGGATCTAGGGATCACCATCAACTATGTTGCTTCATACATAATCATAATTAATCTCCAAATAAGAAAACATAAGTTCAAGTGCAAATGAATATACCAAAGTTGGTAGTACAACAGAAACGAATACAGCCCTAAATCATAACAGATTTTGCGAATATCAGACTGCAATTTACATATCATGGTGAGTATAAGTAACAATACTTTCTAGGGCAAACAAAAACCTTGACAACAAAATGGAAAAAAGGTAGCAATGCCAGAAATTAATTGTTCACCTGGATGGTGCAGTAACTTAGTAAGCAAGACCACCAATAGAAATAGAATGACCAGAATATTCATATTCTTTCGATATGCCAAGGATAGCTAGGAAATTTCCACTGTACTTCCTATACAGAAGCTGCAAGAAACATTAAAGCGCGTCAGCACCAAAATATACATGTAACTATACTTCCTACAGCTCTGGAATTGAAGCTTGTACCTGGAAATAAAATACAGGTTGGATATGAGTGCAGAGCACAGAATGGTGGACATGCTCGAAGTGTAGAGCAATTTTTTTGGTATGATCCTGAAAGGTTTATTTTATGGACATCCACATATTCTGACCTGAAAGGTGTCATTTATTTGGTTTCATATGGGGCAGTATATAGCAGAGACCAAGGACATTGCAGCGTGCGTGTGCCAGCAATAAAATTTCCATCTGGAGCTTTTCTGGCAAAAATGGATGGGTCATGCGTGAACAACAACCTAATGGACAAAATCAAATATTCATAAATTTGATCTAGATGGAGATTATGAACTAATAAGAATGACACCGCAAATTTTTACCCTGAATCAATATTGAAAGCAAGCATGAACTGGACACCACCCATCGTCGCTCTCTGTTTCACAAGAAACAAATGAACATCATTACAAATGGCGATATATATTATGCATCACCTAGATTTCGTAATCTAATTCTTATAATTTTGCTTGAGGTAGTACTTTAGCACCCATCCAAGAGGGAAAAGCCACGAGATCTACTTAATTTGCACACACAAAATCAATATGCTAACAGCAGAAAAGCTCAAAAACTATGAAACCAGATCCTTTATGAATATCATAATGTCTGGTAACGTTGACAATCTACCAAATTAAACAAATAGGTTGAAAGATTTTTTTCGGATATTGCGTGACAACAAATAAATTTCATCACAACAATTGTCATCATACCAAATCAATTTGTACACCAGCTGAGAAGGTTGAAATCTACACCAATGATCTACCTAGCTAAGCTTTAGTGTAGTACACCAGCTGAGAGAGAGAGACCTGTATATCGAGCCGTGACATGGAGGATATGGTCCTGGTTTTGCATTCCTAGGAAGTCCCTCTCGCACTATGCGACAATGACCACGCTACTCCTGTTGCATGCTGAAAGGGAGGTAGATACTGAGAAGATAAGGATGCACTAAAGCACAACTTGGAACCAACTATATTTTCAAAAAGGACGGCCTTAATCTGCTACCAAATATCATAATCTCAATTAATCTCTAAAATTGGAGTAAGAGAAGCTTAAGTGCAAATGAGTACTTCACAATTAGTGTACCTAACTACATTATTTTTACCGCAGCAGAAAGGAAGCAACATCAAGGCAAAGTGAAACTTTCATCTCTATGGTGAGAAGGCTGAAATATTATTTCTAATATCTCATCATACAAATTCAATCCCCATACAAATTTGAAAGTCTGAAACCATAAATGTGTAGTCCCTTCAGATACATATGCCAAATCACAATAGGTTCTAGTAATATCATAAGTCACTCTTAATAAGAGAAGGCAACATGTTAGTCATAGAAGAATCTGCATTGATAAATTGGAACTGAAGGGAATGAGCTCACTGTGGATGACTGCAACACCTGTGGTCGCAGCACCAACGTCGTGTCCTCCCCGGACTCCTCCAGCATCCGGTGCATGGTAAATTGGAGGCACCAATCCTCAGCTTCGTGTCCTCGCCAGCCACTTAGGCAAGTCTGTACAAAATTCACAACATTGACCTCAAAACTTAAAAGTGATTTCAAAAGAAACCAAAAACGAAGCTAGTAGTTGATTTCATTTCAGAAAAGATGCCACACAAAAGCATGAATCTGTCCAAAATTCACAGCTGCGCACACATGCAACCTGAAAGTTAGAACACAAACTAAAAATGTGCACAGGTGCAACTACCTCTGAATAATAATTATCCTGCAAGTTCAACCCAATCAAATAGAGGAGGCAAAGGAATGATAAACATATTGTCATCTATTAATCTTATACTAGTTGAATTGTGGCGCGTCGGCACGCCGCGCCTTTAGTAAAAATAAGTAAAGGAATTTGAAATTTTGGAATTTTCAAATTTTGAATCGTATGTCATGAATTGTCGACCTTTTTTTGTGTTAATGAAATTGGTTAAATAGGGCGGCCCCACATAGCGGAATTATGAGCAGTGCGTGAAGTTGTTTCCGAAAAGAATAAGAATATGACATGGGAGGCCATGCATTATTGTAATTCGTAGATTAAAAGGTTCTGATTTTGTGAATTTCTGAAATCTATTTTCAATTTTTGTGATTTTTTGGAATCTTTTTTTGAAAATGAAGTTTAAAGCTTGGTATTTTTTTTGGAGTAGAATTATTTTGGAAATTATTTTTTTACTGGTTTCTATTGTATGTGGTTTCTATTTTTTTTGTTGGAAAATTATTGTAAATCACAGTTTAAATGATTTTTATTTTGTGGGGTAAATTCAAACTTGAAAATGCGGCAATTTGAATTATTCAAACATGAAATAGTCCGGGAAAAAATTTCCTACCATTTTCATGTAGTAATTATTTTTTTTCTGGTTTCTATTGTATGTGATTTCTATCTTTTTTTTTTGGTTGGAAGATTATTGTAAATCACAGTTTAAAAGGTTTTTATTTTGTGGGTAAAATTCGAACTTGAAAATGCGGCAATTTGAATTATTCAAACATGAAATAGTCCGGGAAAAAATTCCTACCATTTTCATATACTTTTTACGTGACGTCAGGATGACGGTGGAAGTGGCAACGCCGGCGATGGTGACGCGCGTGCACGCGAGGCGGCCGCGGGCGGCGGTGCCGCTGAGTTTGTGTGGCCGGAACTGGGGCTAGCGACGTGCAGATGCAGCGGAAGATGGCGACCACGGCGGGCTCGATTGCGGCGAGTCTGCGAAGTTCGGCGAGGCGATTTCGGGCGAGGAGGGAGAGGCAGCGGTCGCGGAGGCCGCTGCGTGCTTCGATTGGAGGGGCGAGGACCGGAGCGGCGGGGAGGTGCGGCGGCGCCGCCGGCGAGCTCGGCTTGCGCGGGGAGAGAAGAGAGGGAAGGGGGGCTCTACGTGTTTTTTTTCCGGCGGAGTCCTTCCATTTTTGGCAAATTATGTTTAGGTCCTTCCGCTCGATAAAATGAGGGCTGAGGCGTATTTTTTGGGGTTGCTTGTCGTTGTTTGCAAAATTGCCGCGGGGATCGCAGCGGAACCGTTGGATCAGCTACGAACGGCGCGGGTCGCGGCGGGGGGCAGGCAGTGTTCATAACTGTAGCTTTCTTCAGTGATTTTCACGGGTGGAGCGCTGAGGGCGTGGCGATTTGCATCGCCTTAATATAGGTAGGTATGCAGTCAAAAATTTGTTCGATGTGGGAAAAATATTTTGAAGAAATTATTAACGGAAAACTTTAAAGAAACTATTACCGGAAAACAGTGTTTAAAAGTTGTGTTGAAAATGTCGACAAAACTTGAAACTATTCAGGGGAATGGAACCTACTCGTCGTCGCGCATATATTCCTTGTATATATTTTTTTTTGAAAACAAAAAAAATTTCAAAAAAAAAAATCGCAAAAAAAAAAGGAATACTGTTCATGTGGGTCCCACCTTCGCACTGTAGAACACTGTAGACTTCTACAGTGCGCGAGCGCGAACAGTTTTATTTTTGGAAAACAAAAAAATTTCAAAAAAAAAAAGATTACTGCTCATGTGGGGCCCACCCCGCACTGTAGAACACTGTAGACTTCTAAAGTGCGCGGGTGGCTGAGAGGCCTGCGATTTTGTACTGCTTTAATATAGGTAGTAATTATAGGGATGAAATCCATGTTCCATGAAGTAAGCAGTCTGGAGCTCCCAAATCCAACACACACTAATTATAACCAGATGCATTAAACCATAGGTCATAGATCGGAAACCTGACCTGGATCAAGGAGAGAGTACGGAGAGGCATCAGTTGAATGCAGTGGTCTCGACCATGCTCCTCCGAGTTCACCACAAGGCTGCATCTTTCTATGGCCGTCCATGCATAAGAAATCATCACATATATTTTAAAAACTGTCTTTAGAATTTCTGCTACATGATAGTCTAAATAATTAGGTACTATATACATTTTGTCAATAGATTAATCTTCCTCTGTAGCTCGCTTGCCTTTTGATCGAACAACTTGTATGCATAAATCTAAAAGAAGTTGAACAAACAAAGATGACAGATTGTGGATATTAAATCAAAAGAGTAGTGTAAGAGAGAGCCACGAGGTCGAGCTAGAGCGCTTCTCGGTGGTTGCATAACTTCCCTGCAGATACCACAACACCAAGCAACACATGCAGGTCAACTCCAGAGATTTGAAAAGATCAGCAGAGACCAAAGCCGAACCAGGACAGCATGCTGATGGTCGCTGGGCAGTCGTCGTCCTCCACCAACTGCGGCCGCCGGGATGCTGCCGGTCTGCGTGACCACGACCCTATAGCAGGCATCTCGTCCGGGTTAGGCTCCTTCTCCGTGCATGCCTGCTTGCCCCCTACCTAATCCACCAAGCAAAAAATCCCAGTCCAGTGGGGAAGAAAACAATTCATAGATCGATCTAAACTGGCAGCAAATGAATTGAACTTTGTTGAGACAGAGGCACTCAGGGGGGCAGCGAGGGAGTAGCAGTTCGGGAGGAGGAGAAAAACGAACTGAGGTGGGTGGTCCTCGACTTCGTCGGTGTCGACCGTACTGCGCAAAACTCGGAGGTGCGCCGCCCTCAAGCGGGAGCCTGGCCGCCGGTGCAGATCGACCCGCCGCGTGACCGACGCTCTGAGTTGCCGCCGACGACCGCGTCCCCGTGCGGGCTCGCCTGCTGCAGACGCCGGGGAGCCGCCGTGTGCCCGACGCTCCGAGCTCGGCCGCCGACGACCGCGTCCCCGCGCGTGCTCGCCTTGCCGCAGCCGCCGGGTGGGAAGCAGAGGGGGACGCCGCTGGGCCGTCGCCGCCGGCTGAGGGAGAGGATGTGAGATGGGAGAGAGAGATAGAAAACAAGAGGTGGAGGACAAAGATACACACCTGATGAGTGGTCGGATGACGGGACGAACGATGGCGACGGCGGTGGCTGGACGACGGGACGAACGATGGCGGCGGCGGTGGCTGGCTGGACGGCAAGAACTGCTGGCGAAACCCTAGATCGAGAAATGAGTTTCTAGGTTGCAGCAGGAGGAGACGAGGAGCATATGGCCCTGCGGCAGCGTGCAAGGAGGGCAGGGGCGGAGGCGACCGCCGTCTGTAGCTCCTGTACCCGTCGTCGCCTCCCTCTCCGCCACGAGCCGACGACCGTCGTCCTCTCGCCAAAAGTGGACGCGAAATCCCGTTTCTGCCCCTGGAGTTCGATAGAATTACGTGCCCTGCCACCGCGCCGCGATGCCCCCGTCTCGTGACGCACGCGGAGATGACCCACCCCACACGCTGACAAGCGGGTCCGGGAAAAACCTGGGGACACCCGCAGCGACACAGAGTAGCTCCAGGCGTGTACAAATCGACCCGCCGACTGGGGATGGCTAGGGATCGGACGGCCCAGATCGCATCTAAACGACTTTCGACGGCCAGGAAGCTCTGATCGCTGAGGAGCGGGCTGGCTAGGCCAAGGATGTTATCTTTAGATGGCGGGATTCATCGGTGCACCATGATTTATGGTAGTACGACTGTACGAGATAACGTTGGCGGCCAACGGCTCGTCCGGCTTTGAATTAGCCTCGAGAGACTTGAATGAATACAGGGCTGCTAAATATTTAGGTGTTTCAAAAAACATTGAAGAAAATCCCGAAGGTACCCAATGATGTATCCCAAAAGCATGCAAGAAATCAACCTCAAATACTTTGTATTATGCGCTACATAGAAATGACAAAATCTGATCAATTTAGTGATTTGAAAATATTCATATTGAGATCCACACTTTTATCATTTTTGTGTAGCCCATAATATAAAATATTTGAACTTAATTTTTTGCACGTTTATGGAATACACGGTTGGCTACATCTAGATTTTTAAACTCATAAATATTTTTTTAAGAACGAGGAGCCGGGAGCACGAAATCTCCTCTTCTTTTTTTTGACGGAAGGCAGCGAGCACCGCTTCCTTTTATATTAAGAGGAAACCAGAACAAATGCCGGCGAATTATTACAGAAGTTACAGAGGGAAACAAAGAAACAACACATGACACTAAGCAAACAACCCCGCAAGGAGAGCCTTCCACGCCCATCGTCTCCCGACTAGCGTTGGACGCTAGCGCATAAGGATCATCACCGCCGTAGACGAAGAGCTTCAGTCAGCCGAGATTAGCCACGATGGTGCTGGAGCAGCCGAAGAGCAACACATTGCCGAGTCCACACCCGGACGAAGGGCCATGCGCCGCCGAGGATTTACACAACAACCAACAGCATAACCGAAGGGCATCACGAAGCTGAGTCTGACACCCGGGAGGCATCCCGGCTCTAGCCTGGCCATTAGTCGTCATCAGAGGAGAGCTTCTGGCCCTTCCGTAGGAGCTCGAGCGTCGTGATCAAAGAGAGAACACCAACAACGCCGCCAACACCACCGCCTACTCCCCACTGGTCCCTCCAGCTGCGTCCATCTCCATGAACGATGCCCCCAGGAGGGACATGACGGCAAGACAGTCAACATCGTCAGATCAGGAGAACCCGGATCGAGGGTTTCCCCCGGAGCGTGGAGCGGGGGAGACGAGCAAACCACCACGACAGCGCCTTCAAGAAGGAGGCGACGCCCGTGAGCGCTGTCGCTGCCGGCTCCGGCCGAGGCCGAGGCAAGCTTTCGCTCGATACTTGCTCGATCCCCACCCGAGAGCTGGACCACCAAGATGTCCCTCGCCAAACGGGAACGTGCCACCGCCAACGAGCGCATTGCTGCGCTTGGAGCCACGAGCGTAGGAACGCCGCAGCTCCTCTGCCGCTTCCGCGGCCGGCGCCTGCAGCCTCGACCACCTTGGCACAGGACACCCACCGCGCCACCGCGCCACTGCACCACTGATCAATGTAGAATTAGGGGGTTTTGTCGTTCTCTCCACAGGGATCAAACTATTGGTGCTCTTCATTTCCAGAAGCTAAGCAAAAATCAAAAGGTTTGGTTTTTACTGACCGAAAAGGGTTTAAGCAAGTTTTAGACAGGGATGGATCAACACTTAAACATGAAAAGTAAAGACTTTTGCTTGTCAGGCAAAGGAACTAGCAATTGGAGGCAAGGGAGAAATTCAACACACAAACATGCAGAGGGTTACTTCTCAGGTCACAAATCAAACATCACATAAGCAGAACAAGCATGTTTCAGAAATAACACTGAACTGTGTCACTCAATTCACTTGTCATAATCAAATCAAACAAGCTCTACACACAGATGGATGATCTACTAGTTTCTAAGCAATTACAACAGTAAAGTGGAGAGATGAGCCTTGCCTGTTCTTCACTGAAGCTGTCGAAGCAGGGGAAGCAGAGATGAAGACAGGGATGGATGCAGAAGCAAGGGCAGCAGAGAAGTAGACAAGGGTGGATGCAGATCTTGTGCTTCAGTTCATCACGGCCATCTCTCTTCTTCTTCTGGTCTCCATGTTCATCTTCTTCTTCTTGCAGTTCTTGGTGGTGGAAAAGGTGCTGTGGTGGCTGATGAAAGGTGGAGAGGGTTGTGTTGTGGATGTTGTGTGTGATGGATCGATGTGTCCAGGAGGTGGTCTTGGTGCTTTATACCCTTTTTCTCTTTTGGTGGAGTAGGGGTGCGTGGTGGTTGAGAGGGAAGCTTCCCCCCTTCCTCCACAGCTCACAGTGCACATGGGGTGTCCCCCCTTTTTCACCTTTTTGCCTTTTGGCTTTTCTTCCTTTCCAAGTTGATCTCATCTCTTTGCTTGTTCAAACTTCTTTTCCTTAGCTCATACATTCTGTTGATACTTGGAGAAGAATGCGCCTTTGGGCACTGTCCTACAAAATGTATTCAAATGATGTAAAGTGCAGCTAAAACCTTTCTGAAATTTCTGAATTTAAACAAGGTTTAGGGTTTTAGGGTTCAAATATGTGCATATAAATTAGAGTGATCAAAACCCCCACACCCGAACCTTTGCTTGTCCCCAAGTAAAGCACATATGATAAAAACGACAATAGCAAGATAGTGAACAGTGCTCAATTCTGAAAACACAACAGATCAGGCATATTGGATTCATTGCAGTTTCTGCTTACAAATGTTGCAAGTTCTAGTTCTGAAACAAGTTTCAAAATAGCAGAATTTATATGTTTCTAAGTTCAGAGCTTTTGGATTAGCAGGATAAGACATTTGGCAAGGAAACTGAATGAAAGTGATCCAGAAAATAGCCATTATACAGAAATGAGAATTAACTGAAAACAAAGTCAGTGCTTCACCTGCTACAGTTCCCAGGAACATAGTAGGCTAATGCATTGGTTAAACACAAGTCAGTTAAGTAGTTCCTTGTTAAGTTAATAGAGTTAGTGCTTCACAAACTACAATCCCAGGATCATAGCTGCTAATGCCAAAAATTGCTTCATAATTCTGTCAGAAACTTCAGGTTAGTGCTTCACATACCACAATCCCGAGATCATGGTTGCTAATGCAAAAACTGCTAACTTGTAAGAAAGGAACTTGAAATGAACTTTCATAAGTTAGTGCTTCACATGTCACCGATCCCGAGATCATGACATGCTAATGCAAAAATGCAGTCAAAACATGGCTTTCTAGAGGATCATCACATTCAGTTTCAAAGCCACTTGCTTTATATTGATATTCCAAAAGTTCTGAACAGAGAAACAAATGAATACTGTTTTGATAAATGGTTCTAAACATGAGAATTTGCAAGAACCATAAGCAGAGACAATGCAAGATTCTCAATAGCATGAAAATTTGTTTAAACAGAATAAAGTACTAGGTGAATCTTTTA
The DNA here is from genome assembly GCA_947311845.1 of Poa pratensis. Taxonomy (NCBI): domain Eukaryota; kingdom Viridiplantae; phylum Streptophyta; class Magnoliopsida; order Poales; family Poaceae; genus Poa; species Poa pratensis. The sequence goes on from CAMZMU010000075.1 coordinate 25,787,175, forward strand.
CTGTAACAACAATTTTACACATGGCCAGCTAAATGATAAAATCTCCAGAATCATGGCATAGCATTGATATTAGAAATGAAATATAGTTTTGAGAATTGGAATGTCATCACCTGGTGTTTACTTCTGCTCCTTGCTTCATAGGATCACCGCCAACTTTCTCCATTCCTCTTTTATTCTTAAACCTGAAAAGCAAAAACAAAAGAAATATCCAAAACAAAAATAGCAAATAAAGAAAAGGAATATGAAAATAGCATAAAAAGGATATCAGGCTGCCTCCCAATGAGCGCTTGTTTAAGGTCACGAGCCTGACCATTGCATCTCTTCACTGCTTCTCCTGAGCCGAAGATGCATTGCCAGCATCCTCTAGCTCATCATCCTCTGTTACTTCGGTATCTTCAGAATCAATTTTCTCTCCATCCACATAATGCTTCATTCTCTGACCATTGACTTTGAAAGTGCCTTCAGTTGAACTCTGAACTTCGAAAGCACCATGTCCCAGGTCCCTCTTGATGATACAAGGACCAAACCATCTTGACTTGAATTTCCCAGAGAACAAATGCAGCTTGGAGTCATATACTAGCATTGTCTGTCCAATGCAGAATTCCTTTCTGAGAATATGCTTGTCATGCCATTTCTTTGCTCTTTCCTTGTAGATCTTGGAACTCTCATAAGCATCATGTCTTAGCTCCTCCAATTCACACATCTGCAACTTCCTTGCACTTCCAGCTTTCCCCAGATCCATATTCAACTTTCTGATAGCCCATTGAGCTCTATGTTCTAACTCGACAGGTAAATGGCATGCTTTTCCATAGACAAGCCTAAAAGGTGACATTCCAATGGGTGTTTTGTAGCCAGTTCTGTATGCCCACAAAGCATCAGGCAATTTCAATGACCAATCTGCTCTGGACTTGGACACAACTTTCTCTAATATCTGTTTAATTTCTCTGTTGGATAACTCCACTTGTCCATTGGCCTGAGGATGGTAAGGTGTAGTCACTCTGTGATTCTTCACACCATACTTGCTCAGTAACTTCTCTAGTTGTTCATTGTTGAAATGAGCTCCACCATCACTGATCACAACTCTGGGCACTCCAAATCTGGGAAAAATGACAGTTTTGAACGGCTTGCAGACTGACTTGGAATCTGCACTGACAGTGGCTACTGCTTCCACCCATTTAGACACATAGTCTACTGCAACCAAAATGTGCTTGTAACCTTGAGATGATGGTAATGGGCCAACAAAATAAACTCCCCATACATCAAACAACTCGACTTCTAAAATGCCTTGATGTGGCATTTCATTTCTTCTTGAGATCTTCCCAGCTCTCTGACAAGGATCACACTGCTTGATAAAATCATGTACATCTTTGAACAAGCTTGGCCAATAGAATCAAGCTTGCAAGATTTTAGCTTGAGTTTTTATTACTCCAGCATGGCCTCCATACATGCCTGCATGACATTGGAACATCACATCTTGTATTTCTTCAGACGGCACACATCTTCTCACAACACCATCAGCACAGTGTTTGTACAGAAATGGCTCATCCCAATAATAACTCTTGGCCTCATGTAAGAATTTCTTTTTCTGCTGGTAAGATATCTCAGCTGGCACTATTTCACAGACAAGGAAGTTCACTATATTAGCCTACCATGGAGTACTAGCATTCACTCCCATCAGTTGCTCACCAGGTATACCATCTTGGATTTCCCTCTTTTCAGAACAGTTTATTCTGGACAGATGATCTGCTACAGTATTTTCAGAACCTTTCTTGTCTTTGACCTCAATATCAAATTCTTGCAATAAGAGAATCCATCTGATGAGCCTTGGCTTGGCATCATTCTTGCTGACCAAGTACCTTATTGCTGCATGATCTGTGAAGACTATACATTTGTGACCAACCAGATAAGGACTGAACTTGTCAAATGCAAACACAACTGCAAGCAATTCTTTTTCAGTAGTGGTGTAGTTGATCTGAGCATCATCAAGTGTTTTACTGGCATAATGGATCACATGAAGTGCTCTCCCCCTCTTCTGACCAAGCACGGCTCCGACAGCGTAGTCACTAGCATCACACATCAACTCAAATGGCAGAGCCCAGTCTGGTGGTTGCACTATAGGAGCAGAAACCAGAGCTTCTTTCAGCTTGTTGAATGCTTGCAGACAGGTTTCATCAAAGACAAACTTCACATCTTGATTTAACAGGTTTGTGAGTGGTTTTGCAATGAGAGAAAAATTCTTGATGAACCTTCTGTAAAATCCAGCATGTCCCAAAAAACTTTGTATTCTTTTCACATTTTCAGGAGGAGGTAGCTTAGCAATAACATCAACCTTGGCTTTATCCACTTCTATGCTGAAAGGGCATGTGTTGCCCCATGCGTGGTTTTGGTAATTAATGACAATCCTTATGGACTAATGTTTGCATTGAGATATACTTGTAGATCTTGTCCATAGGTAAAGATTGGAGTTTATGTGTTGAACTCTAGAAGATTTCATGATGACCAAGGTTCCATCCAAGAGTTTATATGAAGAATGGTCATGTGAAGAGTTGAGCTTATTGCAAGCATGGCTTGGAAAAGAAGATTGAGTGAACTTCATGTTTATCTCCAAGCCATCATCTATATCAAGATAAGAATATGAAGTGCAAGTGGATTCATGAAGACGGAGTTTAGCAAGGCTCTCCCATAATGGTGTATGGGGGAGTATTTGGAGAAGTCTTCATCAAGCATGTGCTAGCAAGCGCAATCAAGAAAGGTGGTCCACTTGAAGAGATCAAGATCGTCATCATCTAGCTCAAGTGGAATGCGCAAGGCAAAGGTATGATCTTGATAGGGTTTCTATTTTACCGGTCTCATGGTGTTAGTGGGAGACCGGGTTATAGGATAGACGGCGTACTATCAAGAGGGGCTCTCAAGTGAGTAACTTGATCGCATCTTTATGGAGAGCTCAAACCTTTGCATATTTAGCATATCATCTTTCTTGGTTCTTATTTGGCTTTTATTCATGTGAGAATTTAGAGCTTGTGTTCATCTCCATACCAAGCTCTAGTTCATCAAAACAGATTTCATTTGGATATCTAGTGGTGTTTTTGATGTTGGAGTTTTTCCGGTTCGTCTCTTGTAGAGAGGTCAAACTCTCTTCTTGTGTTATCCTCCTCACATGTTGGACTATGATGTGTATATGCATGATCTTGTTGTGCTTGTGATTATCTTCGGAGCAAGCCCAAGATCATTGAAAACGGAGTCCGGATGGAAAACTTGTTGCGTTCTCGATGTTGGAAATATTACCGGTCCTCCTCGAGATAAGGTCCACACCTCCCATGTGTGATATCTCCTCGAGCTTGTAGGAAATCTCTTGTCGCTACCTTTCCAACCTCGTTGGTTTCATCTCATTTGGAGCTTCCTTGCAAAAGTTATTGCATTTCAGGATTTGCTTTTCTGCTGTTGTTTTTCCTGTCCGGAGTCTCCGGCCTCTGGGCCGGAGTCTCCGGTCTCCCTGGTTTTGGAGCGAAGTGCCCCGCGGACGGCACTTGCGGTATAGCATCCGGAGTTGGTCCGGAGTATCCCCGGAGTCTCCGCCCGGCCGGAGTCTCCGGCCTTCGTGGTCCGGAGTCTCCGGTATGAGTTTTTCTGCATCGGCTTTTTCCTGACTTTCTGCGTCCGGAGTCTCCGCCCTTTTGGTCCGGAGTCTCCGCCCGGGCCGGAGTCTCCGGCCTCCCAGACCGGAGTCTCCGGACTAAGTGGCTGCAACTGCTCTTTTTCTGGGAGGGGTATAAATACCCCTCCACCTTCCTTCAACCACTTAGCTTTTCCAAGCACGTTTTTCCCCCTCTCTCTCCTCCATTGTTGACCTTGGAAAGCTTGCCCCTCTCCCAATTCCTCCCATGATTCTTACATATCTTTGAGGGATTTGAGAGAGGAGATCTAGATCTACATTTCCACCAATCCATCTCTCCTCTAAGTGAGGGGAACCTAGTAGATCTTGATCTTGGAGTTCTTGGTGTTTCTCCTACCTTGTTCTTTCTCTCTTCTCCCCCCATAAGCATTAGTTGCTTGTGGTGGGATTTGAGAGTGAAGGATTTGAGCACTTGTGCTCTTGCCTTTTGCATTTGGTGCATCGGTGTGCTCTCCACGAAGATTCGTGGAAGTTGAAAGCTTGTGAACTTGTTACTCTTGGGTCCTTGGACCCTAGACGCCCATGTGGTGGTTGAGACCCTTGTGTGGTCACTTGTAGCTGTTCGGGAGTCCCCAATCCCGTTGTGGGTTGTGCCCCGGATCGTTGTTGAAAGACTCCGGATTTCCGCCTCGAAGGATTCCGATAGTGGAAGGTGAACCAAACCTTTGTGGTGCGGTTCATCGGAGAAGAAGGTGAAACCTTTGTGGTTGTTGAACCATTGTGTTGGTTCACACCTCTCCAACGAGACGTACTCCCTTAACAAGGAGGAACTCGGGAATACATCCTCGTCTCCGCGTGCCTCGGTTATTTCTATACCCGACCTCTTTACTTATGCACTTTACATTGTGATAGCCTTCGTGCTTGAAGTATCCTATATTGCTATCACCTTGTTGCTTGTCTTGCTTAGCATAAGTTGTTGGTGCACATAGGTGAGCCTAGTTTATTTAGATTGTTGGCTTGTTAATTTAAACATATAGTTTTATTCCGCAATTATCAAGACTAAACCGGAAAAGTTTTTATCGCCTATTCACCCCCCCCCCCTCTAGGCGACATCCTTGTCCTTTCATATGCCTCTAGCAGAAACCATGTGGCCTAGCACAATTCCTTCAGTTACCAAGAAATGGCATTTTTCCCAGTTCAAGATCAAATTCTGCTCTGAACATCAATGTAACACTGCTGTCAGATTTTTTAGGCAAGTAATAAAATCCTTTCCATACACTATGAAATCATCCATGAACACTTCCATGATTTTTTTCTATGTGATCAGAGAATATTGATAGCATGCACCTTTGAAAAGTGCCAGGTGCATTGCACAAACCAAATGGCAATCTCTTATAAGCAAAAGTTCCATATGGACAGGTGAAAGTGGCCTTATCTTGGTCAGATGGATGAATGGGTATCTGAGGAAATCCAGAATATCCATCAAGGTAACAATAGAATGCCTGACCTGCAAGTCTTTCCAGCATCTGATCCATGAAAGGCATAGGAAAGTGATCTTTTCTTGTTGCCTTGTTCAGTTTTCTGAAATCATTTACCATTCTCCAACCAGTAACAGGTCTTGTGGTCATCAGTCTACCTTCTTCATTTTCTAGCACTGTGTAGCCTCCTTTCTTGGGCACAATGTGGATAGGACTCTCCCACTCACTGTCAAAGATGGGATAAATCATGCCTGCCTAAAGGAGTTTCAGAACCTCCTTTTTCACCACTTCTTGCATAGCAGGGTTTAGTCTTCTCTGTCCTTCTCTATATGGTGTACTATCATCTTCCAGATGTATTCTGTGAGAACAGACCTTCTCATCAATTCCCTTAATGTAATCGATGGAATAACCAATCACATTCTTGTACAATCTGAGTACTGACAACAGACTATGTTCCTGTTCATCATCCAGTGCAGAGCTAATTATTACAGGGTGTATCTTCTCTTTCTCTAGAAAAGAATACTTCAAGTGAGCAGGCAATTCTTTTAACTCAACAATGAAGTTATCAGACTGTTGGGGAGCTTCTCTTTCAAAAATTTCAGAAGCAACACTGCAGAGAGTAATTCCAAACAATTCCTGGGGCTTTGCGTTGTCAGCTGTTACAAATACTTGTACTTCAGATTCTTTATGCTGCAATTTCTTTAGAGACTCAGTGACACTCTTGTCAACTACATCTACTAAATGGCATTTCTCCAAAGTATTGAGGAGGTGAGAAGCATGCTTCATGCTGAACACAGCTTGCTCAGACCCAAATTGCAATTTCAATTTTCCAGCTTTCACATCAATTATTGCACCAGCTGTGGCCAAAAATGGTCTGCCCAGTGTCATTGAGTCAGAATTGTCTTCCATTTCCATATCACAAAATCAACTGGATAAGCAAAGTTTCCAACTTGAACTGGCACATCTTCAAGAATTCCAGATGGCTTTCTCAGTGTTCTGTCAGCAAGTTGCAGAGTCATGGAAGTAGGTTTCAGAGCACCTAACTACAGAGTCTGACTGACAGCTAAAGGCAAAACACTAACTGAAGAACCTAAATCACAAAGTGCTGTGAATGTTCTTTTTCCAACTACACAAGGAATGCTAAAACTGCCTGGATCTCCAAGCTTCTTGGGCATGTTGTTCAGAATAACAGCACTGCAGTCCTCTGTCAGAGCCACAATTTTAGGATCTTCAAGACTTCTCTTCTTGGTTATCAGGTCTTTGAAGAATTTTGCATACAGAGGGATATGTAGTACTGCATCCAGAATAGGAATTGTTATCTGTACTTCCTTCATTGTCTCCAAGAACTTGGCATATTGCTTTTCTTTGTTGATTTTCTCAAGTCTTTCGGGGAATGGGACTCTCTGAATTGCAGGCTTTTCCACCATAGGAGTTACTGCTGGTTCCACAGGTTTTGTAGGTTCTGCTATAGTGGATTCAGAGACAACTGTTTGCTGAATTGTTGTTCTTCTTTTTTGACGCGTCGGACAGTGGGGAAAACCCCCACTGCGTCATTTTCCATTTTCTATTGATCACATCCGGCCAAATAATTACATGTGATCACAGTCCAGTTCGGTGCAGAAAATAAATTACAAATGATTAATCCAATCTTGCATGCCCTCCCTAAGGCTGGGCTTTATTCGGTGTCTAATGACCTCCACAGACTCTTTAAAAAAAAGAGTATCAAACCTCCAGGTTGCGAGTTATCCCATCAAATATAATTTTATTCCTATGGTTCCATATACCCAGCAGCCAGCAATCATGGAGATCTTAAAGAATGGGCTTGTGGACCTGTTGTTAGCGTCAATCAGCATGTTAATAAGACCCAGATCAGTATTCCAATCTCTCCCCCGTTTTTCCCAAAATAACTTGCTGAAAGAACATCCAAAGAATAGGTGCATCATATCCTCTCTGGTGTCTTCATCACAAAGCACACATGTTTTGGATTCCACATAAAAGTTCTTTCTGTCCAGAAGGTCTCGTGTATTTAATCTATCTTGTATCATAAGCCAGAAAAAGAACTTGTGCTTGGGAAGGCATGAGGATTTCCATATCCATTTGAATGGTGGAGGTGCCGAAACAGGATTGATAAGAGCATTGTATACCTTCTTAGTAGAGTATTTACTGTTATTCCAAGGAAAATTTCATGAATCTTTTTCCTGGGTGTTTTGTTGCCCTTCAATCATCTGAAGCATGCTGTCATATTGCAGAGAGGCAATCATTGATAAAGGGAGCTGGAACAGAGTATGTACTTCTCCAGAGTTATTGAAAACTTCCTGTATAGTAATTCTCGAATTGTATGCAAAGGAATGCAACTGTGGAAACTGATTACACAGTGGCGCTCCATTCCATTTATCATGCCATAATTGAATGCTTCTGCCATTTCCCACTTTACAAGTAGTCAGGTTCTTGAAATCATTAATGAATGATACACAATTTCTCCACCAAAATGAACCCTTTTGATGATTAGTAGAAGGAACAGCACCATCATAATATGCATTCCACAGGAGCTGAACCCACGGTATATCATGAGAATTATAAAATTTGAATAGATTTTTCATAAGCAGGGCCTTATTTTGTTCTCTCAGATTAATGACACCCAGACCTCCTGCCGATTTAGGTAAACATACCTTTTCCCATTTAACCAAGCATTTTCCTTTCTTTTCAATATCCTTTCTGTGCCAAAGGAAAGTTCTCATGGATTTATCTGCATGATCAGTATGTGTATAATGCACTTTAAGCGCACACATGAGATAATTTGGCATGGCCGATATCACTGCTTTGATAACCACAAGTCTTGAGCAGTGTGATAGTAAGTTTGATATACCTGCCAATCTCTTGTCTATCTTGCACATCATAGGTATCAAGTCATCAACTTTTGGTTTTGTGATCCCCATAGGGAGACCCAAATAAGTGAAAGGTAGAGATTCCACTTTGCAACCGAAAAGATTGGCTAACTCATTACATCTCTCCGGGCTAGTATTATGGGCACCATGGAAGACTTGTGGTAATTGATTTTCAGACCCGTGGATTTAGAGAATGTCTGTAAAATGTCTTTTAGGGCAACAATTTGTTCATCAACAGCAGGTAATATTAACAATGTGTCGTCAGCATATTGCAAAATGGGGTATTTCTGACCATAGGAATTGTTAACTGGCAGATCAATCAGTCCATCATCCCAAGCTTTATTGATAATAATTTGCAATAGCTCAGCTGTAGTCACAAAGAGTAAGGGAGAGAGTGGGTCACCTTGCCTGACACCTCTCTTGCACTTAATAGTTCTACCAGGAACACCATTAAGTATAATAGAAGTGGATGCAGTATTAAGAATATTTCTGACCCAATCAATAAATATGTCTCCAAACCCAAGATGTTTCAGCATAGCAAGTATGGCACTATACTCACCATATCAAATGCCTTTTCGAAGTCCAACTTGATGATTACAATCTCCTTTTTTGATTATGGCAGATGTGCAAATATTCGAATGCCCAGGAAATACAATCTTGAATAGTTTTGTTCTTAATGAACCCATACTGATTTCTATGAAATAGTGGAATAATTACCTTCTGCACTCGGTTGGCTAGCAATTTTGTTATCACTTTCAGTCCCATACTGACAAGCAAAATCGGTCTGAAATCAGCTGGCTTCTCTGGATTAGGTATCTTAGGAATCAGAGCAATGTAAGCCGTATTAATACTGGTCATATCTAACTCTTGGCTATAAAACTTGTTACAGAGGCTATAGAACTGCTCCTTTATGAGATACCAATACTTTTTCATGAATAATCCGTTAAATCCATCAGGACCAGGGGATTTGTCAGAAGGCATATGTTTAATAACATCGTCAATTTCTTCAACAGTAAAAGGCAATTCAAGTTCAGAAAGGTTATGCGTATTGATCAGCTCACTAAGATTGTACTCCATATCAACATTTTCAGATTTTCCAAGTCTGTCATGAAATGCAGACCGATGACGTGAAACACACGTTCGTTGGGAGACCCCAAGAGGAAGGTATGATGTAGTCAGCAGCAAGTTTTCCCTCAGAAAGAAACCAAGGTTATCGAACCAGTAGGAGCAGCAACTCTTCAGAAGGTTGTCAACGGCGCCAGAAAAATAGCTGTCGCAGGGAGTCTGGACTGTTGACGTGGAATCTGCACACAACACAATCAAACTACTTTGCCCCAACGAAACAGTGAGGTTGTCAATCTCACTGGCTTGCTGAAAACAAAGGATTAAACGTATGGTGTGGAAAATGAGTATTAAATTGCAGAGAATGAAAAAGGAACAGTTTGCAGTTTGTGGTTGTTTAATCAGTGTAAAAGAATGGACCGGGGTCCACAGTTCACTAGTGGTGTCTCTCCATAAAAGATAACTAACATGTTGGGTGAACAAATTACAGCTGGGCAATTGACGAATAGTGAGCGCATGACAATGCATATACATGACATGTTGACTACTATGATATTTAATTGGGCATTACGACATAATACATAGATCGTTATCCAACAGCATCTATGACTAATAATCCACCGCCGGGTTGTCATCCGAGTCCCCCGTTGGTATTAAGTTGCAAGCAACGGATAATTGCATTAAGTAAAGTGCGTAATGTAAACAAACACATATGCCCGTGGACATAGCATCGTTAGGTTATCCCTAGTGGCAACAGCACATCCACAACCTTAGAACTTTCTGTCACTGTCCCAGGTTAAACGGAGACATGAACCCACTATCTAGCATAAATACTCTCTCTTGGAGTTACAAGCATCTACTTGGCCAAAGCATCTACGAGTAACGGAAAGCATGCAAGATCTTAAATAACATATAAGATAGATTGATAATCAACTTGACATAATATTCAATATTCATCGGATCCCAGCAAACACAACATGTAGCATTACAATAATATGATCTTGATCATGTAGGGCAGCTCACAAGATCTAAACATGATGGCACAAAGTGGAGAGACAACCATCTAGCTACTGCTATGGACCCGTAGTCCAAGGATGAACTACTCACGCATCACTCCGGAGGCAGGCATGGCGATGTAGAAGCCTCCGGTGACGATTCCCCTCTCCGGCAGGGTGCCGGGAAGAGGTTCTGAACCCTCCCGAGCTAGGGTTGACGACGGCGGCGTCTCTGGAACTTTTCGTGGATATTTGCTCAGGTACTTAGGGTTTTCGCGTCGGGGGGAATAAGTAGGCGAAAGGGCGGCGGCTGCGGACCCCCGAGGGGCCCACACCACCCAGGGCGCGGCAGAGGGGGGCCCGCGCCCTGTGGCGTGTGGCCCCTGGTGGCCCTCCTCTGCTGCTCCTTCGCTCCGTCAGGCGTGTTCTGGAAAAATAGGCACCCCCGTGTAGTTTCGTCCAATTCCGAGAATATTTCCAGACTAGCTTTTCTGGAATACAAAAACAGCAGAAAACAGGAACTGGCACTTCGGCATCTTGTTAATAGGTTAGTCCCAAAAAATGTATAAAAGTGATATAAAGTAGATGCAAAACATGTAGCAATTGGTATAAAACAAGCATGGAACATCAAAAATTATAGATACGTTTGAGACGTATCAGCATCCCCAAGCTTAGTTCCTACTCGTCCTCGAGTAGGTAAACGATAAAAACAAATAATTTTTGAGGTGACATGCTACTATCATAATCTTGATCATATAATATTGCAAGGCACATGTAAATGAATGAAGTGATCCAAGTCAATGGTCTATAATTTGCTACCAAATAGATAATGAGTAAACAATGAATCACACAAGCTAAACGTTTTCATGAATAGTACTTTCGAGACAAGCATCAAACAGTTTTGCATAAGTGTTAACTCATAAAGCAATAGTTTCTAACAAAAGGTATTTAATCAACACAAAGGAAGAATTTAGTTTCAGCATTTGCTTCAACTTTCAACATATTTATCTCATGGATATTGTCAACACAAAGTAGTATAACAAGTCCAATACATTGCATATAACGCATGTTGTAACAAAGTTGACACTAGTGTTTGCTTGTGGAAGACAGAAAGAATAGGAAAACTGACTCAACATAAAAGTAAAAGAAAGGCCCTTCGCAGAGGGAAGCAGGGATTAAATCATGTGCTAGAGCTTTTAGGTTTTTGAAAGCATATAGAGATTGCATAAAATATTTGATACTCCTCCCAACCTTGCTAACACAAGCCATGGCTAACCGAATCCTCGGGTGCCTTCCATCAATCACATACCATGGAGGAGTATCTATTTTTGAGAGGTGTTTGTTAATTGTCAACGAATGGTAGCGGGTGAGAACAGTATTCTACCTGTCGAACGGACTTTTAAGAGCGGCTCCCATGAAGGACGTTATTTCTACCAGCAAGGCAGATCATCCCTCTTTCTCTTTGGTTTACACACATTCAGGTATTTCACTGTTTGTCATTGCTTACTGATGAATCAGGGCAAAAGTGTGAAGAGAATTAATTGGTTAAAGTTGTAATTAATTGGGACTGGGCACCCCGTTGCCAGCTCTTTTTGCAAGTTATTGGATAAGCGGATGTATATGCCACTAGTCCAGGTGTAAAAGTCCACTCGACAAATAGAATAAAGAATAACCACACTAATTCCTCATGAGCTAGTAAACATTGACACAAAAAGGGAATAATAACATTTTGAATAATTTAAAGGTAGCACATGAAAAATTTACTTGGAGTGGCAAGGAAATACCACATATAGGTAGTTATGGTGGACACAAATGGCATGGATTTTGGCTCAAGGATTTGGATGCACGAGAAGCATTCCCTCTCAGTACAGAGTTTAGGCTAGCAAGGTTATGTAAGCAAACAAGAATATCAACCCGTACACCAAGTTTTATATGACAAACATATTGCAAACGTTATAAGACTTCATACCGTCTTCCTTGTTAACCAAACCCTGTTATTAGAAAATATCTAGACCTTAGAGGTACCACCGATGCAAACCAAATTTTCAACAAGCTTTACGGTAGTTCTTCACTAATAGGCTTAACTCATGTGATGCACAATTTAATCATGATCTACTTGTTAACTCAAAACAATTGACAAGCATCAAGTTATCCATTTTAGTGATCTACAAGATTAAGCAAGTTTTTCCTTATACCAATTACCACATGCAACATTTTCTGAACCAACCAAACACCAATCAATTTATTTCATCAACTCTCCAAACAAATATAAGTGAAGCAAGAGAGTACTTTCTACAAAAGAAAGCTAATAGCTCTGACAAGAGATACATGAAAACAAGAGCTAAAAGCTGAACAGCGCTAGATATGAATACTCAACAAATATAAGTGAAGAATAGGAGTATTCTCATGAAAAAGCGGAGCGTGTCTCTCTCCCAATCAAGAATGCTAGGGTCCAGTCAAGCTTTATTGAAAATAAAATGCAATACTGAAAATAAAAGCACACAGACGCTCCAAGAAAAGCACATATGATGTGAAAGAATTAAAATATAGTTTCACTAGAGATGACCTGATAATTTTGACGATGAAGAAGGGGATGCCTTGGGCATCCCCAAGCTTAGACGCTTGAGTCTTCTTGAAATATGCTGGGGAGATCCATGGGAGCCTCCCCAAGCTTAAGCTCTTCACTCTTCTTGATCCTATTATATCATCCTTCTCTCTTGACCCTTGAAAACTTCCGTCACACCAAACTCAAAGTAGATCTCATTAGAGGGTTAGTGCATAATCAAAAATTCACATGTTCTGTAAAGACGCAATATGATTTGTTACTTTAAACATTAGCTACAGCCACTGATGTTATGTGAAGCTCTTCCACCCAAAAAAGAATTTCACTCAACACTAGTAAAAGAGAGAATGCAAAAATAAAAAGGCATAATCTGTCTAAAACAGAACAGTCCGCAAAGACGAATTTTTTCGAGGCACTTACGACGCTCAGATCGAGAAACTCTGAACTAATGAAAGTTTCAGACATTCATAAAGATTACGCACAAAAATTTCAGATTTTTAACAATCTGGTGATTTTAGGAATTTCGTACAGTGAACAGCAAAAATCTGTTTCTGCGCAGCAATCAAAATTAAGCATCATCTTATCATTAGAGGCTACTCTTGGCACAACAATGCGAGAAAATAAAGATACAAAGGAGTTGCTACAGAAGTAAACAAACTCCTTGACTCAATAAAAGAAAAATTGCAGAAAAATAAAATGGGTTGCCTCCCATAAGCGCTTTTCTTTAACGCCTTTTAGCTAGGCACAAAGCATGCATCAAGTATTACCAAGTGAAGAAGCATCAACATTGTAATTTGTTCGAACAATAGAATCATAAGGTGGCTTAATCTTCTTCCTAGGAAAGTGTTCCATACCTTTCTTGAGAGGAAATTGATATTTTATATTCCCTTCTTTCATATCAATAATAGCACCTACAGTCCTAAGAAAAGGTCTTCCCAGCACAATAGGGCATGATGGATTGCACTCAATATCCAAGACAATAAAATCAACGGGGACATAATTGTTGTTAACCATGATAAGAACATCATCAATTCTTCCCAAAGGTTTTTTAATAGTAGAATCAACAAGGTGAACATCCAAGTAACAATTTTCCAAAGGTGCTAAATCAAGCATATCATATAATCTTTTAGGCATAACAGAAATACTAGCACCAAGGTCACACAAAGCATTGCAATCAAAGTCATTCAATTTCAATTTAATGATGGGCTCCCAACCATCTTCTAACTTCCTAGGGATAGAAGCTTCATGTTTTAATTTCTCTTCCCTAACTTGTATGAGAGCATTAGTAATATGTTTAGTAAAAGCCATGTTTATAGCACTAGCATTAGGACTTCTAGCTAGCTTTTGCAAGAACTTAATTACTTCAGAAATATTGCAACCATCAAAATCAAAGTCATTATCATCAAAAGTAATGGAATTATTCTCTTCCTTATTGCTAGAAATTTCAGCATCTTTATCAAGGACAGTTTCAGAGTTATCAGGCAATTTAGGACATTTTGCAATAGAAGTGGAAACATTACCAACACCAACTATCTTGCCATTAATGGTAGGAGGTTTGTTAACACTTGAGTTTGAAGCATTTTCAGAAGTAGTAATAGTATAAACTCTAGCAATATTGTTCTTTCTAGCAATTTCATCCTCTCTTTCCCATCTAGCATGCAATTCAGCTAACATCCTCACATTGTTATCAATTTTAACTTGTATAGCATTGAGAGTTTTGCTCTCTTTAACATCATGAGGCATGTTCTTTAGTTTCAATAAGTCAACATCAAGAGCAAGACTATCAACTTTAGAGGAAAGCACATCAATTTTCCCAAATTTCTCCTCAACAGTTTTATTGAAAGCAGTTTGTGTACTAATAAAATCCTTAAGCATAACTTCAAGATCAGAGGGTACACTCTTATTATTATTGTAGGAGTTACTATAGGAATTTCCATAACCATTGCCACTATTAGAAGGATAGGGCCTATAATTGCTATTACCAAAATTATTCCTATAAGCATTGTTGTTGAAATTATTATTTTTAATGAAGTTCACATCAACATGCTCTTCTTGAGCAACCAAAGAAGCTAAAGGAACATTATTTGGATCAACATGTGTTTGACCATTTGCAAGCATAGACATAATAGTATCAATTTTGGCACTCAAGGAGGAGGTTTCCTCAACAGAATTTACCTTCTTACCTGTTGGAGCTCTCTCGGTGTGCCACTCAGAATAATTAATCATCATATCATCAAGAAGCTTTGTTGCAGCACCCAAAGTGATGGACATAAAGGTACCTCCAGCGGCCGAATCCAATAAATTCCTCGAAGAAAAATTTAATCCTGCATAGAAGGTTTGGATGATCATCCAAGTAGTCAGTCCATGAGTGGGACAATTTTTAACCAATGATTTCATTCTCTCCCATGCTTGAGCAACATGTTCATTATCAAATTGCTTAAAATTCATTATGCTACTTCTCAAAGAAATAATCTTAGCAGGAGGATAATATTTTCCAATAAAAGCATCTTTGCATTTAGTCCATGAATCAATACTATTTCTAGGCAAAGATAGCAACCATTCTTTAGCACGTCCTCTCAAGGAGAAAGGAAAAAGTTTCAGTTTAATAATATCACCATCTACTTCCTTGAGCTTTTGCATTTCACAAAGTTCAACAAAGTTATTAAGGTGAACAGCAGCATCATCAGTACTAACACCAGAAAATTGCTCTTTCATAACAAGATTTAAAAGTGCAGGTTTAATTTCATAAAATTCTGCTGAAGCAGCAGGTGGAGCAATAGGTGTGCATATGAAATCATTGTTGTTCGTGCTAGTGAAATCACACAACTTAGTGTTCTCAGGAGTACTCATTTTAGCAGAAATAAAAACAGTACAGAAAATAACTTGAAAGTAAACTAGATGCAAGTAACTAATTTTTTTGTGTTTTTGATAATTGAAAGCAAACAAGATAAAATAAAATAAACTAAGCAAGACAAAAACAAAGTAAAGAGATTGGAAGCGTGAAACTCCCCTTGCAGAAGACTGCTGTCTCCCCGGCAACGGCGCCAGAAAAATAGCTTGATGACGTGAAACACACGTTCGTTGGGAGACCCCAAGAGGAAGGTATGATGTAGTCAGCAGCAAGTTTTCCCTCAGAAAGAAACCAAGGTTATCGAACCAGTAGGAGCAGCAACTCTTCAGAAGGTTGTCAACGGCGCCAGAAAAATAGCTGTCGCAGGGAGTCTGGACTGTTGACGTGGAATCTGCACACAACACAATCAAACTACTTTGCCCCAACGAAACAGTGAGGTTGTCAATCTCACTGGCTTGCTGAAAACAAAGGATTAAACGTATGGTGTGGAAAATGAGTATTAAATTGCAGAGAATGAAAAAGGAACAGTTTGCAGTTTGTGGTTGTTTAATCAGTGTAAAAGAATGGACCGGGGTCCACAGTTCACTAGTGGTGTCTCTCCATAAAAGATAACTAACATGTTGGGTGAACAAATTACAGCTGGGCAATTGACGAATAGTGAGCGCATGACAATGCATATACATGACATGTTGACTACTATGATATTTAATTGGGCATTACGACATAATACATAGATCGTTATCCAACAGCATCTATGACTAATAATCCACCGCCGGGTTGTCATCCGAGTCCCCCGTTGGTATTAAGTTGCAAGCAACGGATAATTGCATTAAGTAAAGTGCGTAATGTAAACAAACACATATGCCCGTGGACATAGCATCGTTAGGTTATCCCTAGTGGCAACAGCACATCCACAACCTTAGAACTTTCTGTCACTGTCCCAGGTTAAACGGAGACATGAACCCACTATCTAGCATAAATACTCTCTCTTGGAGTTACAAGCATCTACTTGGCCAAAGCATCTACGAGTAACGGAAAGCATGCAAGATCTTAAATAACATATAAGATAGATTGATAATCAACTTGACATAATATTCAATATTCATCGGATCCCAGCAAACACAACATGTAGCATTACAATAATATGATCTTGATCATGTAGGGCAGCTCACAAGATCTAAACATGATGGCACAAAGTGGAGAGACAACCATCTAGCTACTGCTATGGACCCGTAGTCCAAGGATGAACTACTCACGCATCACTCCGGAGGCAGGCATGGCGATGTAGAAGCCTCCGGTGACGATTCCCCTCTCCGGCAGGGTGCCGGGAAGAGGTTCTGAACCCTCCCGAGCTAGGGTTGACGACGGCGGCGTCTCTGGAACTTTTCGTGGATATTTGCTCAGGTACTTAGGGTTTTCGCGTCGGGGGGAATAAGTAGGCGAAAGGGCGGCGGCTGCGGACCCCCGAGGGGCCCACACCACCCCAGGGCGCGGCAGAGGGGGCCCGCGCCCTGGTGCGTGGGCCCTGGTGGCCCTCCTCTGCTGCTCCTTCGCTCCGTCAGGCGTGTTCTGGAAAAATAGGCACCCCCGTGTAGTTTCGTCCAATTCCGAGAATATTTCCAGACTAGCTTTTCTGGAATACAAAAACAGCAGAAAACAGGAACTGGCACTTCGGCATCTTGTTAATAGGTTAGTCCCAAAAAATGTATAAAAGTGATATAAAGTAGATGCAAAACATGTAGCAATTGGTATAAAACAAGCATGGAACATCAAAAATTATAGATACGTTTGAGACGTATCACAGACCATAGCAAATTTGCTTTGTGTTCATGATCTGTAGCAATCTCCCCATCTTCTTTAACCAGTTGGCTATATGATTATGTCTGTAGTTCCTAGTGGCTATGGCATGGAAGAATTTGGTGTTTTCATCACCAAGTTTAGCCCACCTTATGCAAGCTCTTTTCCTCCAATATATTCTCTTAGCTTCAAGCAATTTTGCTAAGTGATTTTTGAGAGCTGTCTTGAAATTTTTCTCCAGTATAGATAAAATCCTTTGTTCTTCTAGACCATCAATCATAGCCAGGACATAATTGCTGTTTTCAATGATTATATTTAAATTAGACAGAGATTTGCTCCACTTTTTTATACCATGCCTCAAGGACTTAAATCTAGCAGTTAGGTCCTGTGCTGCATTCTTGTATGGCCCAGTATGCTGCCAGTGATTTTTGACTATATCCTTGAACTCCTCAAACTGCAACCAATATTCCTCAAATCTAAAAATCTGGGCTCTGGGTATCATAGTCTCAATTTGGATTTGCATAGGAGTATGATCAGAGCCTAGCCGTGACATAGGAATAGCCAAAGTGTTAGGATAAGCAGTAGTCCAGGCATGTGATGTGAAAATCCAATCTAATTTTTCAAGCAATGGTTCATTCTGCATATTGCTCCAGGTATAACTTCTGCCTTTCAATGGTATTTCTTCCAGATCATGCATCTGTATGATAGTATTAAATAAAAGCATGTTGTTCACATTACCTCCTGGCCTGTTCCGGTCAGCAGTGCTTCTGATCATGTTGAAATCCCCAACAATCATCCAAAGCTCGAATATGGATGAATCAAGTTGAAAGAACCAATCAGCAAACTCCTGTCTTCCCTCTTGAGTACATGGTGCATACCCATTGGTAATGTAAAAAGTTTGTGCCGAGAAGTTGCATTTTAATTCCACTGTAAGTTGAAAAGAACTCTGACTAATCACTGTGCCGGTGAATTGACTCCCATTCCAAATTGTAATAATACCACCAGAGTTTCCCACAGACGGTTGATAAGCGAACTGATTCATTCTTCTGGGACAGAACTTTCTAATGTAAGTACTATCAAAGAATTCTTTTTCATTTCCTGAAGACATAAACAGTGCAGTTGCTTTCATTAACTTTGTAGGCTAGATCATCACATCTTTCCTGTGAATTAACCCCTCTCGTGTTCCAGTTGCATATATTCCAGTTTCTATTCATTGGGGAAACCTTTTTGTAGTGGCAAGATATGAGATCAGGTACTGGTCTCATTTTTAAGGAGGTATCGGTAATTTCAAATTCACAATTATCATAGTAACCAAAGTACCGAGGAGGGAGTTCTGAACTGAAGGAACTAAAACATGCCGATAGAGAGTTCAAAATAAAATGCCCAGGGATAACAAAGCAGCAAAGGGCCCTGCTCTTGGCCATGACCTGAAACTGTTTATTCATCATCTGAACTAACATAGTTCAAGGCTGCATCAGAGACCACGCTAGTGGCATCTTGCAGTGGGCAGTGCCAATGGTCCTCAGGATGTCATTGGGAGATGTGGTGGCGCTCCATCTTCATCCATGATGGTGGCTTCAAACTGTGCATCTAGATTGGTAGTTGCGGTATTAGAAGCCTCTGCATCGTCAGCGCACTGCTGGTTTTTGAAGCCTTTAGCAAGCTCTGCAAGTCTGGTACTGCGCCTGACATCCTTAACATCACGGTGAAGTTCCTTCTTTTGTTTCTTGTTCCTCTTGGGGTTAGCAGGTGCCATGTTCTCTGCAATCTCTTGGTTTTCGTTCTGGGCTTCTACCTGTAACGGCATAACTTGCTGCTCTTGATCCTGCAGGTCCTCAGCTTGGTGATTCGCTACCTGCTGCTCTACATTGTGCTGCTCCACCTCTTGCACAACAGTGTTGTTTTGTTCTTCTTCCTGGATCTCCACAGGATGGCTGGCATGTGCAGCATGTCTGCTAAGTGTGCTAATCTGAAGAGTACAATTTCTGATTATCCTGCAGAGCCTGCAGTTTCAGTGATGTTGCATATAGCACCTGAGATAGCACCTTCATTAAGCATTGGGATCAACTGATTTGCATTGAGCACTAGTGCACTGATCAGATTCTTGAGGCAAGACATGGGATCTGCTGCTGCAATGTTGGCAGCTTCATGCTGGATAGGGGAAGTTTTAGGTTGCATATCCTCTGCTGCAGCTGGTGCAGCGTCAGCCGGTGCTGCTTCATCAAGCACAGCGTCATGTTCCATCTCCTCACCTTCCTGCTGCATAGCATCGTGCCAAAACCTCCATGGTTGACATGTGGTGCAGGGTGAGGGTTTGCACCATTAGGAGGTAGTGGGTCCTCATCCCCAGCAGGGGAGAAGGTTGAGATCGATCTGGGTGTTGATGGGGGATGGTTTCTGACACATGCGAGATTGAACTCGTCGAGGAGACGAGGAGGCCAAGGTCTATCTCTTTCTGAATTTATATCAGGTGCTTTCCTAACAGGTCTCCAGATAAATTTCTGGTTGTTAGGTCTTGCCGTGCACTTCAAGGCTATATGGCCAAAATCGTAACAAGATTTCCATCTGATTTTGTTGTTGCATTTTATCCTCTGATTTCCAGAGATAAGCATTTACCACAAAATCAATTCTATTGGAGTATGAGATGTTCCCGCAGAAATGCAATTGGGCCCAACAGGTTCCTTGTTTAGTGGGCCGTTTACGCAGACAATCCGCAGAAACTGGGCTAGATTGTGCATCAAGATTCAAATTTGAATACCCGCTAATCGTAATTTCCGGCTCAACTAACGGAGTATCCATATGATGATCAAGATCTAGATCTCGTAAACCCAGAGGAGTTGTATTTGCACCAGTTAACACAGCAAGATAATTTGCAGACAGGTTCTGATTACCTTGATTGGAGAGAAGTCGGGGACGATAAACTTTCCTCTGATGAATGGAACGAGGCTGATGAGTAGTCCTCTTATGATGAACAGTGGTCCATTCTTTGTCAGTTTCTTCGTACCATAGCTTTTCTTCACGCTGCTAATTAGGGCCTCCAAATCCCAGAGATCAAAATAGCACTTGAAATCTTTGCAGGCATGAAATCGCATTTTATTATCATGAACCCACAGCTTTAGAAGACACATCAAACATGAATACCCTTCCTCGTAGAGGAGAAATCCTTAATTCATCATGAGCAGCACCAAGACAAGCAGAAAGGGCCAGGCCAATGTTGTGGATGGAGAGATCGAATGATGCACGAGCAAAAGGGACCACCATAGTAAATCCATTGTGAGCAGAAACAGGGTTCACAGCCGTGGCAAATAGATCTTGAACTTTTCCACGGAAAGAATGGCCAGGGGTGATATCCACCGATGAGCAATGCGAAGGGATCAGAGAAGGGATCTACACTCGCTGACAAGGGTATACATCTCGGGTACCCTAACGTGAGGGTACCTGGTGCACGTGACGACTAAGGCCCAATAGCGAAGAACCTACTCGAAGCCCAAGACAAGAGGCCCAAGAGGATGGAGTACCCTCCAAGATTAGACATAGCATAGTCGGTTTAGATTTTCCTTACGTGTAAACTAGGTCGGTTACGAACTCCCGAGACCCAGCCTATTTAAAGGCTGGGAGGGGTGCCGATCTAGGGTCAAGCCATACTCGAACCACCAAAAGCTCTAGCGAGATCGATACCTCGCCGGAGCTCCCCTGTAATCGCATAATCCACACAATCAATACCAGACAAGCAGGAAAGTAGGTCTTTACCTCCACCCGAGGGGCCTGAACCTGGGTAAATCTTTGCCTCCGCTGTCAGCCGACGAAACTACCAGTACTACCACGTTCTCTCCCCACAATCTCAACCCTAGGTCCTTAACCATGGGATTTGGTGAGGGTACACCTCGTCAATTGGCGCCGTCTGTGGGAAAGAATAGTGCTGGACTCGCGGTTTCTTCGGTTCCATCGGAAAACGGCGACTCGCCGATCGGATCTACAAACGGCAACTCACCGGCTGCATCGACAAACCAGAACTCGCCGACTCAGGCGGCACACGGCAACTCGGTTCACTCAACAAACGGCAACACGCCAGCTTCACCCGCAAAAGCGCATCGGATCCTTTGATGGATTTCAAGCCACACTCGCCAGGATTCCAGGAGGCCTTCTCCGATCTCGAGTAAGGTTTGGGTTTAACGTTGGTTCGTTCAATTTTTTCATCAACAAGCTTGGTGTGTAGGACTTGACGGATCCACGACAACTCGCGACTTCCGCACCCGAGGCTCCATCGGTTGCGTCTCCTTCGACTGCGGACCCCTCAACTGTGTCCATACCATCGTCAACCCTCCAAGCTTGTTCGTCTGCAACAACCATGTCCACACGAGAGATGCGCGAGCTCATTGAGGAACTCCAGGGCGAGGAGGCCGAATCAGCATATCGCACAAACGATCCCGAGCTGGATCTCCCACTCGACGATAGTTTCAACTACGGGATTTCCCTCAGCGACTTCGACGAACCTGAAACTCATATCAACAACCATGTCGGCTCCGAGATCTGCACCAACAACAACAACCTCGACTTCGAGATTCATAACAACTTCACCGACGCGGAGATAAGCATAGATGATGAGGGCATCGACACGAGATGCGTCCAGACGGACCACTCGACGGGTATATCAACTCCGACATGAGCCTTGATGATGATGTCGAGTCCATGATGGAACTCGAAGACACACATACATACACTCGGGTGATACCCCAGCAGGTCTATGTCGCCATCACCGCAGAATCATCAGATGCTGCGGCCAGCCGCAGGCCTACAGAATTCCCGTGCACAGTTACTATGCCGGACGGAGTCACAACTCTCACAATCACTGCTGAGATGGCAGCAAAAGCAGATAAAGTTATCAAGGAGTGCACAATGATGCCAGCAGACGCAACACAAGAGGAGATGTTACCTTCCAGTACTTCAACTGGCAGGAGTCACTTCGATTGAAGCAGATAAGAGCAACACTCGAAGAACGCAAAAAGCAAGCTAGCTTGTCGAGTGCGCGCAGAAGACAACTCTCCCTGAGCTCCACCGGGCGAGCAGACACAACGCCCAGATCAAGGCTGTCACACTCTCGCCGGATGAGAGGGCGGCACTCACCCGCAACTTAGGCAACTCCTTCATGACATACGACGAGGAAGGAATGCCAGTACCCAAAACAGCTGCGGGTGCTCTCTACAACCGCTGCAGCATATCTCGAGGCAACCAAGCCTCCAGCTGATGATCCCAATGCAAAACTACATCGCCAACAGATCAAATCACTCGCCTTAGCGGCGAAGGCCATACGCCAAATTCCAAGAACTCCAGGTGGGAGTCGAGACCGTGCCCTAGTCGACACACGTCGTGAAGAGCATAACCACAGTGGTCGCCGCCACCACTCGAAGGAAAGAAGCGGCTCACGTCGACGCAGGTCCAGAAGCAGATCACGCAGATCTTACAGTAGCGATTCATACTCTGATCGAGAGCCTGAGCCACATGGAGCTCTGTGCTTCTCTCGACTCGTCCGCAAGACACGGATGCCCAAAGGGTTCAAACTCACATCTGAACAGCCCAAGTACACGGGTCAACAGGAACCTTCCGGGTGGCTGGAAGATTACAGGCTGGCTGTCGCGTGCCAGCGAGGCACAAACACCACAGCCATGCAATACATACGACTCATGCTCGAAGGCCAGCCCATGACTGGCTCAAGGCCCTACCTCCATCAACACGACTCGTGGGATCACTTCCGCAGGGATTTCGTCAAAAACTTCGAGCCTCTATGTGAGCGCCCAAAAACATTCGAGGAGCTGCGGGCCTGCGTTCAACGATCAGACGAAACGTTGAGGTCATACATCAGACGATGGACTGAGATACGTAACTCAGTTGGAGTAGTTTCAGAAGATATGGCCATGGATGCTTTCGTCATGGGCCTCGCCAGGCGAGACTTCAAAGAAGCACTTGGTCGCCAAAAGCCAAAATCTGTAGCTCATCTCTTGCAGATCGCGACCGAGTGGGCAGATGGAGAAGATATGGTGCGCACCACACGCGGGTCCTCACCCCGTGACAAACATGAGAGTGGCAGTCGAAGCCACAGAGACTCGTACAGAGACGACTGAAGGCGCAAACGTTCAAAACGTCACTACGATGATGACATACCCGAATTCATGGCGGCTGGGTTCTCCACACCCCGCAATGACCAGGACAGAAGCGACCGACGGTCGGAAGATCGGCGAGACAGTCGAGATGATCGCCGGGATAGTCGAGATGATCGTCGGGACAGTCGAGACCGCGGCCAACGCAGTAATAGCTACAAGAGGAAGGACTGGTGCAAGTCACGGGCACAATCTGAGCGATCATTCGAAGAAAAGTTGGATGCTGATTGCAGATTCCACCTATACAAGGGACGACGGAAAACTGCGCTCCAATCACTCGATGAGAAACTGCAGGGAGTTCGACCAAATGGCGACTGATTACGTAAAACTCAGAAAGGCAGCAGCCGCACAAGCACCCGTGCCTCAGCCAAACAATGTGCCTGTTCTGATGGCACCACCTCCATCACCACAGCCTGCCGCAGGCGGAAATCTCGCGGGTGCCATACAGCCCGTACCTCGGGTGGACGAACCACAGTACCCTCCGCCCCAAGGGCAGATGTACATGATACAGAAAGGTCGCCCTTCTGATAGGGAGCAAAAACTTCGCACTCGACAAGTAACACATGGCGGTGATGTCACCTCCCGCTGTAACTGAATTCTTGAAGGGTTCTGAAACCGCAATAAGCTTCAGCAGAGAGGACCACCCCTCCATCGGTTGTTCGTCCAGGGCACTCTGCTCTGGTACTCGATGCACAGATTGGAGGCTACGCCATGTCCAAGGTATTCATGGATGGAGGCAGCGGCATAAACATCATCTTCGCAGATATGCTCCGCAAAATGAACAGGCCAGTCAAAATCGGCCAAGGTCTTCAAATACCTTTCACGGTATCGTCCCGGGTAAAGCCATAAGCCCAGAAGGCACCATACAACTTGACGTAACGTTCGGGACAAGAACCACTTCAGGACATAATCGATTGAGTTCGAGGTTGTCGACTGGAAGTCACAATACCATGCTATACTTGGGCGCCCCATGTTTGCTCGATTCATGGCGGTGCCACACACTATGCATACCTCCAGTTAAAGATGCCTGGACCAAAAGGAGTGATCACAGTCAAGGGAAACTTCCAAAAGTCTGACTCTTGCGATCGAGAGTTTAGCAAAATCTGTGAGATGTTTGGTATGGAAGCAACACTCTGATCTAGCGGTCTCCAACGATCGAACACTCATGCCAGAACACAAAAAGGTGGCAGTCGACAGAGCATTCAATGCCACCAACGACACAAGATCGCATCAAGACAGTCAATGTCTCGTCGAGTCTGCCTATCGCATAGGAAAGCGCGCTCGTCGAATTCCTCCGTGAGAACTGGGATATATTTGCGTGGTGTCCAGCCGACATGCCAGGTATTCCCAGGGAATTCGCCGAGCACTCTCTCCAGTTATTTCCAGATGCTAAACCAGTCAAGCAAACAATGCGCCGCATATCCGGCCCAAAAAGAACTGCAGTCGAAGCCGAAGTCGACAGGCTCGCAGCAGGATTCATCAGAGAGATCAATAAATCACAATGGGTGGCCAACCCCGTACTCGTAGAAAAAGCACACAGATATCCTTCGGATGTGCGTAGATTTTATAGCACTCAATAAATGTTGTCCAAAGGATCATTTTCCACTACCTCGAATCGACCAGATCGTCGACTCCACCGCCGGGTGCGCTCGCTTGTCCTTCCTGGATGCTACTCGTTACCACCAGATAAGGATGAAGGAAGAGATGAAGAGAAAACGGCGTTCATAACCCCACTCGGGTCTACTGCTACACCACAATGCCTTTCGGGCTCAAGAACGCAGGCGCAACCTACCAGCGCATGATGCAAGATTGCCTCAAGAAGCAAATTGGGCGAAACGTCCAGGTCTATGTAGATGACATCGTCATCACCACAAGAGAGGAAAACACACTACTCGATGACTTGCGAGAGACATTCGCAAACCTCAAACGCTTCCACATCAAGCTCAACCCGAAGAAGTGCACGTTCGGTGTGCCAGCCGGGCAACTCCTCGGGTATCTAGTCTCAGCTCTTGAGGAATCGAGGCGGGCCCGGAGAAAATACAGGCCATCTTGACGATGCAAAGGCCTTCAAAGCTCCATGACGTGCAAAAGTTGCGGGTCGAGTGGCAGCGCTCAGTCGATTCATCAGCAAGCTGGCGAAAAAGCACTCCCGTTCTATCGACTGATGAAGAAAGCAGATAAATTCGAGTGGACGCCAGAAGCTGAAGCTGCCTTTACGGATCTCAAGCGAGTCCTCACAAGCCCTCCAATCCTCGTCGCACCAAGGGAACGCGAGCCATTGTACCTATATGTCTCTGCAACTAACAGGGTGGTAAGCACTGTACTGGTAGTCGAGCGAAGGAGGAGGGACACGCCCAAAGCATACAACGTCCACTCTATTACTTGAGTGAAGTGCTCTCCATCAAAGCAGCGGTACCCGCACTATCAGAAGCTGGCATCCCGTGTTCATGTCCTCAAGAAAGCTGATGCATTACTTCTCCGAGCACCCGATCACTGTAATCAGCACCTCAGGATGATCGGGACATCCTCACAAACCCCAACGCAACTGGCGAGTAGCAAAATGGCTCATCGAGCTAGCACCAAGAGACATCAAGTATGATTACCCGAAGGCCATCAAAGCACAAGTTTTACCTGACTTCCACACCGAGTGGATCGAACTCAGCTCCCAGGGCACCAGATGTGTCCAACTCATGGACTATGTACTTCGATGGCTCAAAGAAAAACGAAGGCGCAGGCGCAGGTGTTATCCTCATATCACCAAAGGTGACAAGCTCCGCTACATCCTACAAATGGGGTTCGAGTTCCCATCCAATAATGAAGCAGAGTATGAGGCCCTGATCCACGGCATGAGATGGCTAAAGCACTCGGGTGCACTCGATTGATGATCTACGGTGACTCGAATCTGGTGGTGCAGCAAACAATGAAGGCCTACGACACAATCGCAGATAACATGATTGCCTACCGTGACCTGTACAACATCATGGAGGGCAGCTTCGAAGGCTGCGAGTTGCGGCACATAGGGCGTGAGAGCAATGAAGAAGCAGATAAGTTAGCCAACATTGGAGCGACCAAGGCACCAGTTCCACCTGTGTATTCTTCGAGCGCATCGAGCATAGATCCATCAAAAAAGCGAGCAACTCCTACATCAGCCGCACCAGCCAAGAGCAAAGCACCTAGCACAGAGGACCCACCAGTCGAGGTAGTCCTCATCGAGCCAACTTGTACTCAACCTTTCCTCGCATACATACTCCGCGGCGAGGTACCCGAAGACATCACAGAGTCAAGACGCGTCACTCGACGATCTAAGAGCATACACTATTATCAACGTGAACTTTACAAACGTAGCATATCAGGTATGTTCCAACGTTGCATAGCATTTGAAGATGGCCAAGCCATCCTTCGTGATATTCATGCAGGTACCTGCGGGCATCACGCCAGCAGTCGATCACTCGTAGCCAAAGCCTTTCGCGCAGGCTTCTACTGGCCCACAGCAATCAAGGACGCGGAGGACATAGTCAAAAGGTGCATCGGCTGTCAAAAATTCGCAATAAAGCCGCACGCACCCCATCGGCGTTGAAGAATACCATTGGCCTGGCCCTTCGCCCATGGGGGCTCGATATGGTTGGGCCACTCAAAAAATCCTCCCATGGAGGGCATACTCACCTTCTGGTGGCGGTCGACAAGTTCACCAAGTGGATTGAAGCAGTACCTATCACAAGTTCGACTGCCACTACAGCAGTCAATTTCATAAAATCCATCATATACCGCTTTGGTGTGCCAAGTAGCATCATCACTGACAACGGTACAAACTTCACGGCTGAGGAATTTAAATCCTTCTGCAAAGAGCAAGATATCACGCTCAATTATGCATCTGTGGCACACCCGCAATCTAATGGCCAAGTCGAAAAGGCCAATGGACTTGTGACAAGCGGAATCAAGAAACGCCTCCTGGTACCACTCAAAAGGGCCGCGGGTGCTTGGGTAGAAGAGCTCCCGTCTGTGCTATGGAGCCTACGCACAACACCCAACGCCTCAACGCAATTCACTCCATTCTTCATGGTCTACGGCGCAGAGGCAATCTGCCATCAGACGTAAGGTTCAACGCACCAAGGGTCGAAGCATACAATGAAGACGATGAGATGAAGCACTCGAAGATGCAGTCGACTTGCTCGAAGAAGCACGCAACACGGCGCTAGCACGCACAGCTGTCTACCAGCAAGATCTACGCAACTATCACAGCCGTCGACTGCGTACCAGGTCCTTCGAGGTGGGCGACTTGGTACTTCGACTGAAGCAAAAGAAGGTGCATAAACTTGCTTCTCCATGGGAAGGACCCTTCATCATCACCGAGGTCATTGGTGGTGGAGCATACAGACTGAAGCACGCAAGACCGGCGAACTCTCCACAATCCTTGGAACGTTGCGCAGCTACGCCGTTTCTATGCTTAGATTGCTCAGTCGCATAATGTAATAGGCTCATATGTCGGATGGCTGCAGGTTTCAGACGCGCTCTTTTCCTTACCAGGGTACCTAAGGGGACTGGAAGGTTTTTAATGAGGCGGCCTGCAGCCTAACATTCATAAATGGAATATAGTCAATAAATTCCTCATATTTCTCCCTGTTTACTACTTGCACAACCTTAGCCTCACCCGAATACTCGGGGGCTGCGTACTTCAAAAAGTGAGCTATCGCTCCTTCAAACATAATACCCAGGCGCACTCAAATGCTCGGGGCTGGGTCATACAAAATCATACATAAACCACAAGGTTGCTCAATAACATGAGTTGAAGCTTCAAACACCATAAAAAATTCACAGCCTCACTCGAGCACTCGGGGCTGTAGAATGCATGTTCTATAAAAAGTGTTTTCATAAACCCCACTCGATACACTCGGGGGCTGCGTACATACAAGTGAACAAATATGTACTAAGTACAATTGGCAAAATTTACACTCGGTGGCTGTTCCCTATACAGAAAAACCCTAATCTTCCGGTTCGTCCTTTGCTGAAAGAACAGGAACCATAAGTTGGGCATGATAGTAATCAACCAATGTCCTCGCATGATCGAATGTATCGTCAAGATTCGACTGGGATAAAGACGATCCAGGCGCGGGTGGACGTAGCTGCAAATTTGGACGTTGACTTCGGATATATGCCATTGTTGCGTTGGCGCCATCCACAAGCTTCTGGGTGATAAAGCCTCGAATGGAACCTGTCGACCGAAGAGCCCGAG
Source organism: Poa pratensis (assembly GCA_947311845.1). NCBI lineage: Eukaryota > Viridiplantae > Streptophyta > Magnoliopsida > Poales > Poaceae > Poa > Poa pratensis. The sequence continues at coordinate 25,815,804 of CAMZMU010000075.1, forward strand.
CAACACGTGGATTCCTTGAGGTTGCGGCCTAGTCGGAAAAAGCATCTGGTTTACGACTGAAGGCCGACCTGCATAACTCAAGAAGCATAGTTCCCCACACTCGATCCTGCAGGGTCGCTAGTATCCGTGCTCGGTGCTTATCCAAGCGAAAGTGCTGACGGCCGTCGTGGGTTCGTCAGTCGCCATGTTCAACTGCTCCTCTACACGAGCCTGCTCCGCCTGGAAATCTTGAACAAAACCTGCGACAACACAAGTTGGGTGAACAAAAAGGAACAGGTTGTGAACTCATAAGATCAAGGCAGTCATGCTTACACTCGAGCTGTCTGTTCACGATCTCCATCTCGCCAAGCACATACTCCTCTCGTTGGGTGGGTAAAGCAGGCCTCGCCCTCATCCTTTCCAGCTCGCCGCGGGTGTTCTCCAGCTCTTGCTCCACTTTTGCGACTCGAGCCTTCATATAACGCATTACTGCGGCATCGTTCGACACCTGAGCTCGAGATCGAGTGGGGGCACGAGGCCGCGACGAACTAGATGAAGTGGCGGCTGGCTGTTTCTGTTCCAAATATCATAAAAGTTTCGTGAGAAACTCATCACAAAGCTTAGATGAATAAAAGCACACAACATTACAGGCAGAAGCATAACAGGATATTAAGTTCATACAAAGGTAGCAAAAGCGCATGCATACTCGCATGGTCATAAGTTTAATTACAAGACATAAAAAGTGCGGCTGCCCTACTTCTCCGACACCGACTCAGACCTAGCCCTACTCGCACGGGCGGCGACCTCTGTTGCCCGACGTTCCATGGTGTTCATAAAAAGGTTGGCCAGGCGGGTGGCTCGCTCGCTAACAGGCTTCAAAGAGATAAGCTTCCCACCGGCCTTCCGAGGGAAGTCAGACATCGCCGCCTCGAAGTTACCCTCTATCCCATGACCTAGTATCAGCTTGAGGTGGACTCCGAGCCGCGTACCGTGAGGGCACGAGCAAAATTCGCCATGGTTGAAGTCCCCGGTCCAAGCACGCCCGCAAATCCTCAGCAGCCGATGGCACCTCGCCTAGTGGGAGCACCTCCTTGTACACAGCGCCGAGGGTGCTGGTAGACTTGGCAAGAAAGTCCTTGCCTGGACAAAGGTAGCACCAAGGTCACCTATAACCTGGTCGAGTGATAAATCATCACTGACCATGTCAGTAGGTGTTGGCACTCCAATCGCCTCTGTAACGTGAACCATAAAAAGCAAGGTTACTACATAATACTCAACGGTACATAGGAGGCATACAAAAAAAGATGGTTCCTTACCTCTCACGTTCTGCGCGAGGCCAACCAGTCGCTCAGCATGCTCCTTCTCGCGGCGCAGCGGCAGAACGCTGGGCGGCATCTGCGGCTTTTCTTTGATTCGGCAGCTTGAGTGGCAAGAGCTTCTTCTAACTCTTCACTCGCGTTTCAGCAGATGCCTTGTCACCTGTGAGAGGCAAAATGTCATTCACAATCGACAACGCAAAGACAGAGCAAAAAGCTTCGAGTACGAAGTCGAATATACTTACGGCCGAGTTGCTCCATGATAGCACGCAGATTGTCTCTCTCTTGTTCAACCTGGACAAAGGCTTTGCCTGATTCCACCAGTTGAGGTAAAAGAGGCTGCATGCACATGGAACCAGCATAAGTTATACACAAATAGTCCCAGCATGCGGACTCGACAAAACACACTTACGTGTTCAACCCAAGGAGCAGGCTTGGCAGCAGAAGTCCCAACTTCTGGAGTCGATGCTCGCAATCTTGGCGGCTTCAATCGTAGCGGCCGTGGCTACTGTCTTCACGACTTCAGTCGCAACCGGGAAGCTTCTGGCTGATCTGGAGTCAAAGCTCTCTCGGCTAGAGGACTCGGAGGGCGCAAGTCTCGGCACTACGAGTGACCGAAAGACATACAACATAAGAAACAGTACTCACTGGCAAAAAAAATTAGTACAAAAAGGAGCAAACCTGTGCTCTTCTTCATCATCAGTGTCGAGCTCTTCAAAGTTTGGGCCTCCAAAAAGTAGCTCTCCACCCGACTGAGGAGGAGGAGGAGCCGAGCCCACGGGCTCACGTCCAAGGGAGCAGCTGTGGTCGTAGGAGACGAGCCTGAGTCTCCGTCATCTCTCACATCTGATCCCTTGGCGGGTGAACTCATGGAGGAAGACACAACTTGAGTTGCCCGATGGAGCTTGCGAGTGGGGATCTCGCTCACATCATCAGTCGTGGCACGCTCCTTGTCATGTGCTTCTTCAACCCCTTCCTCTTCAACCTCTTCTGTGGGAGATGTAGTAGCCGAAGGAAGAGGCGATTCATCTCCTCCCTTCGCTTCTACAGTCACCTTTGTTTCATGAGTTGGGCCATCTTCAGGAAGAGGTGGAAGGGTTGAGGTGGTCGAGTGGCCCTACACTCAAAATACAGCAGTCGAGTCACAAAGATGCATAGCAGCATAACAAAAAGATCATAAACTTGATAGATTCACTAACCTCTGGCAAAGGCTTTTCAGCCGTATAAGGAGCGACGGGGCAGTCGACGTTGCAGGGCTCGCTGGATTTTGTGCTGGTGATGGATCGCACATGTGCCACCAGCTCACTCCTGGACAGCTCCTCCTTGTTCATCCGAGTGGAGTCAAGAGGGCCTTCATACTGCCACATAGGGTGAGCTCGCGCGCGGAGCGGCCTCACCCGCATCTTCACAAAAGTGGCAATTAGATGCACACCAGTGACGCTGTTAAGCAGTCCTCCAATCGTCTCCAGCAGAGGCGCCGCTTCCGCCACTTCTTCAGTCGAAAGCTCATGGTCCCAGGCCTTCGTCCTAGCGGCTATACCAGCAGTCGAAAATGCTGGGGCCCCTTCCTGGTCGACTAGCACATAGAACCACCTTTTCCTCCACCCTTGCGCCGAGTCGACTGGCTTCAGGGCAAAGTATCGGTGTCGCTGCGTACTTGGATCTGAAGGCCTCTAACTGGTAGTTCGGCCGCCTCGGTTGTTGGTTCTGACCATGAAGATGGATTTCCAAAGAGCCCAGCTGGGAGCAACTCCCAGGAAACACTCGCACAATACCATGAAGCAGGCAATGTGCATAATGCCGTTCGGGGTGAGATCATGGATCTGCACCCCATAGGCGTACAACAAACCACGAACGAAATCGTGGAGGGGAAAAGATAAACCCCTAGGCAAGAACTCCGCAAAACATACTCGCTCGTTGCGCGAGGCTCGGGGAGTACCTCTTTCGATGGCGCGCGGACGGTAAGCTGGTCCGCCGCGGCAGCAATCCGTCCTCGCGGAACTTCTTGAGGTGGGCTGCCTTGATCGTGGACTTCGTACAATCACCGTCGCTTCTTCTTGAGGTCGACGACGGAGGCAGATACGCCAGCCGCAGCTTTCTCCCCTTCAGGGCGGCCGCGTCAGCCGTGGGCGCGTCGGTGGCAGAGGCTTTCCTCTTGGGCGCATGGTGGTGGTGGCTACGAGAGCAGCAAGAGCTTGGGCGCAAAAACAATGGAGCAGGAGCGCGAGGAAGAAGATGGAGCAGGGGCGGCGAGCAAGCAAATGGCTAGTAAAAAACAATGTCAGCGCCGTTTCCTCTATTTACCTCAAATCAAAGGCAATCACAGCCATTCAGATCCCAACTGTGCGCTCTGCTGCAATCTCACCGTACACGTGGCAAACGCGGAGGGCAACCGTCGCCGGCCACTCCGCCCACTACGCACGCAAAAAAGAGGAGCCATAATCACCTCTCCGGAAAAAGTGGGCCCGAGCGTCAAATCAAGTCCAAACTGCAACCTTGTTCGTTAGCTCTGCACAAAAGGCCCACCTATGTGTCACCCCATCCTTCGCAGCATAACGCACCGCCACCGTGTCAGACGGTGCAGTCGCCACAAAACGTCATCCATGACGTCGTCAAAATACATTCGAGTCCCGTTCAACGCGTATTGGTCACTCGATTGCCTTGTTTGGTTCGGGTGCGAAAAAACAATGATGAGCAAAATTGGTACACTCGACCGCTCCTTCGCTGAGGGCATATTACTCCCAACGGAGTGTATAAAAAATTCTTCGACTAAAGAGCTCAAAGACAATGATTTGAGATTATCCTCCATTACAAGTAATAAAGCACAATCCTCGGGGCTACTCCCATCGTGAGCACTGTCGTGCCCCGATATAATTACGGCATAAATTTTATTCGATAACGTATGCAGAGTAAGAGGATTTTTTGAGATTATCCTCCATTGCAGAGCAATAAAGCACAATCTCGGGGCTACTCCCATCGGGAGCGCTGTCGCGCACCGATAGCCTAACAGCAAAATATCAGTCGACACAGGACACACACCGTCCAACAAAGTCAAAAAAAACATACTCGAAACATTCACGAGTTGCGTCCGTCGCAAATACCTCGGATGTTGCACGCATAGTGCAAAGGTAAGACCCCGCCGAAACTTTCGAGCTCGGCTAAGGACCTGTTCCAGCAACGTAATCCTTATCCTTTTCCGTGTCAGCCAGACATGATGAAAAATCCCGACGATGCTTGGATAAAATTCAAAGTTAATAACTGCAGATCGACTCAGTAAGACCTCAGCGGCCTAGTCAATCTGACCATTTTGTTCCAGATTCGAGTCCGGGGACTCGAGTTGATTGAAAGCTAGTAAGGTTTTACCCGAATGTGTAGTTAACCAGTCCCGATCCGTCGAGTGTACTGGGCCTACTAAGCTATTATCCCTTGATCTTCATAAGCAAAAAACCACAGTCGATGAAATACTCGACATAGCCAACATTGCTATTCATACAGGAATTCCAATTATAATATACAAAATACAAAGCATATGACGTGCATTTACGAACGAGTCCATGCCCGATTCTTCGAGTCAGACAAGTACTCGGGGGCTACTGACAAGGGTAATACATCTCGGTACCCTAACGTGAGGGTACCTGGTGCACATCGTGACGACTAAGGCCCAATAGCGAAGAACCTACTCGAAGCCCAAGACAAGAGGCCCAAGAGGATGGAGTACCCTCCAAGATTAGACAAGGCATAGTCGGTTTAGATTTCCTACGTGTAAACTAGGTCGGCTACGAACTCCCGAGACTAGCCTATTTAAAGCTGGGAGGGGTGCCGATCTAGGGTCCAAGCCATACTCGAACCACCAAAAGCTCTAGCGAGATCGATACCTCGCCAGCTCCCCTGTAATAGCATAATCCACACAATCAATACCAACAAGCAGGAAGTTAGGGTCTTTACCTCTACCCTAGGGGCCTGAACCTGGGTAAATCTTTGCCTCTGCTTGTCACCGACAAACAACCATACTACCACGTTCTCTCCCCATAATCCACAACCCTATGACCTTAACCATGGGATTTGTGAGGGTACACCTCGCTCACTCGCCATATCGAATTAACCTGGATCCATGCGAGAGATCAGGGCTAGATCTAGGCAAGGATGGGATCGCCATGGGAGTCACCTCGAGGGTGGGAGCGTGGGAGTAGCCATCTAGAAGATCTTGTGTTTTTCATCAATAACAGACTAGATGCTCCAAGCGCGGGTTAAACGGCGGGAGTAACAATGACTCTTTAACTGTTGTTTCTTCTTGGTGGGACTACATAAGTGACCATTGGAGGTGTCTTCAGAATTGGTTCAGTGTTTATCTACTTCCTAGTAGTGACAGCCTCCACTGGTTCAGTTTGTTGAAATAACACCACATTGCTTAGGATTCTTCTCGTCTGAGCTGGCAATTTATTCTCAGGCTGATTTTCCTTAGCATTGGAGATCCCAGCTATAAGCTGTTGCATTGTTTTGAAAAACATTTCAGACTGCATTTTCAAAGTTTTCCTGCATCCACTGAACATTTCTTTGTGCAAACGCATCATTTCACTTATGTCAGACTGACTGCCAGAAGAAGTACCCTCTGAGCTGTTTGCTGTTTTGCAGCGGTACTGTACATTTCCTTGAGGCCTGAAATTATGTTGAGCTGCTGGTCCAAAATTCTGCTGGGCTGCTTGAAGGAAAATTTTGCTGAGCTGCATTTTTATATGAAAGGTTGGGTGGTTCCTCCAAGCAGGTTGTAGCTCTGAGAATAAAGGTCCCTGATTCTGAGCATAATCACTTCTGCTAATTGATTCTCATCAGGTATAGAAGAGAACACTCATGTGATGAATCCCTTCATTTCCCACAGATTAGGCAAGTAGCTGAAACTTGATTGACAGAACACTATTGCCTTACTGTTCTCTCCTGCATGAGCTGTATATCTGTTTTGTTAAGCTATCAAGCTTTGCCTCTAAAGCATTCTGACCACTCAACTGAATCATAGACTGATGTGTTTGGATGAGTTTCCCTCTCATTAGTCCAAGAGAAATTATAAGCTGCCATACTTTCAATCAGTTCTGTAGGTTCATCAAGGGTCTTGTTCATGATTCCTCCACCAGCAGCTGAATCTACAAATGCTCTAGTCTGCTCTGTAAGACTCTTGTAAAATGTTTGCAGAATTAACCACTGTTCCTGACCATGATTGGGACACATTCTGATGAGGTCCCAGATATCTTTGCCAAGCATCATACAAACTCTCACCATTGCACTGCACAATCTTGTGATTTTATCCCTACACTCACTGCTTGGTGGGTGGAAAATACTCTCAAAGAAAGCTTGTACCAAATGTTCCCCAGTGTCTCTGCAGTGGGGTTGGCAAGGCATGAAACCGGATTTTTGCTGTGCCTGACAAAGAAAAAGGAAACAACTGCATCCTAATGGCT